>JBCJKH010033126.1:9936-22836 GCA_039877255.1 Loriculus beryllinus
CATGGCACCCAAGGCTCTGTCCAGCCTGGCCTTGAACACTGCCAGGGATGGAGCATTCACAACTTCCCTGGGCAACCTGTGTCAGTGCCTCACCACCCTCACAGTAAAGAACTTCTTCCTTGTATCTAACCTGAACTTCCCCTGTTTCAGCTTAACCCCATCACCCCTTGTCGTATCACTACAGTCCCCGACGAGGAGTCCCTCTCCGGCATCAGGGCAATGCATAACAGTGCGAGACTTTGCCAGCGCAGGGTGGACGTGGAGCCAACCGCTGCGTGGCTGGGCCACTGCACTGCCACGCTGGTCACCATAAACCCAGGTTGGGAAACACCTCAGGGTGAGCAGCTAGCAACTTGCTGCCTTCCCCCATCTCACATCCCCTGACATCCGAAGTGACCCTCGCTACGTATGAGCTGCTGCCAGGGTCACAGCAGTTGACGGGGATGTCAACACCTGGACCATTTGTGATGGTCCTAAGGTCAGTGGGTGCTTAAGCTGCATTGCCCCTCCAGCCCTTGGCCTTGTCACAGCATGAGTAGCAACAGATCTTTAGTTACCTTAACAGCAGTTGACTAATTATGGCTATTTCTCAAACAACTTCTTTTAAGTATCTTGTTGAAGCCCACACGCTGTCTATATGTTAGGCAAGGCCTTGTCTGTCAAGAATAAGACCTGTTTTCAAAATCAACATGTTTTTGTTAGAAAGCATTTTTGAAACTGGAAGAAAATCATTCTTAGTCTAGGACTGAGGCACTTGGCACTGTCACACATACTCAAAGTAACAAAAAGCAGCATTTTCATACATCCTTGGGAAAATCTGCCAGCATTCTTTGAGACCAGCACAAGTGCATACATCAGTGTGTGTACGAAATTTTTACATCTAGTGAGATTCCATTGCACAGCATGACAGATCCTCAAGAAGTACTCTCAGAAGAACAGCTAGCTAGTTGGAGCACAGCTCACTTAACAGCATTTACATTTGAGCTACAGAAAAACGAAAATCTTATGTGGCAAAACCCACGAGGCTCACATGTGAGCACAAATGCCCTAAGAAGGGAATACATTTAACTGGCCTACACAGATAAGGTAGCCTGGAGGAAAGGGAGTAAGAAAAAACACCTTGAGCCAAACTTGGTTTCAGATCTTCCATGTATGTGAGGGCTGAATTAGGTCAGATGTTCTTAAACAACCAGGCTCTCCTGTAAACTATCAGAGGTTAGAACACTGACCCCAAGGCTGAAATCAGCTGATGCCTCTTCCAGTAAATGCAGTGGGAGGTCAGAGCTACCGGACAACACCAAATTCAACCATTTCTTAGCCAACTTCTTGGGTTAGCATTAACTAGCAAATTAAAAAAGAAAACTAAAAAACAACCAAACTCAGCCCCCAGACAGCTAATTCCTGTCCGTTTTGATGGGATGTCTCAGAAGATGAAGATGACAAGGTGGACAGATCTGCCCGTTCATGCTGCACTGCTACCTGCGTGGCAGTTTTTAAAGCCTCGTTCTTCTGCCTAGTATAACATTTCCACTACTCTCCCCTGGGCAACTCCTGAATGGCTTAACACATCTCACTGGCAGGAAGAGCTTCATAATGCTCAGCCAGTGCTTTCCCTTTCCTAATTACAGCTCAGTGCTCCATGCTAAGTGATCTCTTAGCCTCCAAGGGGTTTGGAGCTTTTTTCATTTGTGGAGACTTTTCATGGCTTCTGCCTTCACTTGCTGCTACATAAATCTGTGCAAGCATTTATTCTGTACCCTTGTAAAGGATGTTATCAAACCAAGTCCTTCCCTTATTACTGCCCATGTATCTAGGAATCATTTCTCCTCGCTCCACGTGATTTATTAAGAATATGGGAAAGAGCAAGGTAGAAGATACGTGGTTTACTCCACTGCACATAGCAGGCTGCAAGCAAGCTGGGATACCACCATCCCTTTACCCATCAGTCCTGTGTGCTGTTCTGTCCACCAGCACTTCCTTTGAGTTCATAAAGGCAGCTCTTCAACAGGGTTTGCATTCTCCAGAAAGACCAGAGTTAACCACTGAGAGACTGAACACATGCAAATGTAGAGTGCCCTCTCTGATGGTTCACCATGTGTATACATGGGTGCAGTATTCAGACCGCTGCCTGGTGGCCAGTATAACTGAAAGTATGATCGAGTGGCTGATCATGTAGCCCATCGACTCAACAGCTCTGCCTAGAGAGCAACATCCATCACAGGACAGTGAAATGACAGACAGAACCACCACTGCAAGGATTGGTGTGACTCAGGAGGCACTCACCGGCTCGTGTCAGGCATTCACCACACTTCTGGCTACAGGCTCTCCACCGCTACCTTCCACCCCTCTCCTGTATCTTCCCTCTGGAGAGTTGGTGCTAGCATGGGGAAGAAAAGGAGAAGAGATGCTGTATACGAGTGCCACAATCAGCGGGAGGGGAAGACCTTTCCTGAGCAAGAACAGGGCCAGTACTATGGCGTGCGCTAAAGCCTAGACAGTATGTATGCTCGCTGAGCCCTCCTACCTGCTCCATTTGGGAACCTTAGCATCAGCAGTATGGCTACACAGGCATCACCTATGGTGGCTTCAATCCTTTGGCAAGCTATTTTGCCCCTTGCACTGCTGCAGGGGTGAGGGGATAAAAGCAGGGCAGGAGCAGAGGAAAGGCTGACTTGCAGGCTATTTCTCAGCTTCAGTATTGCTGTGCTTGGCCTGCTTTAAAGGGAGAAGCAGCGCAGAGCTGTGACTCACCCTGTGCTCCAGGCCTTGTAGCCAGCCCCAGACTCCACAGTTTGGCTGCAACTCAGAGGTGCCTGTCACCTACAGGAGGAGCTGGGGCACCCTCTGCACCAGCAATGTGTCATTAGGGATGATGGAGTAAACAGCAATCCACCTGAAACCAGCTTGGCCAGCATCCGTTCCAGAAACCAAATCTAGGAAAGAGGCATGGGTCCACAGTATATTTGTTTGACCTGGTAACCAGCACTAGGCAGGGGAGCAGATGCGCGTAGTGGAATTCCCCCATCCACTAGTATTATGGGACACTCCCATTACTGTTCTGATAATTACTGTTAATCATTACTATTACTGAAGTGACCAAAAAAATAAAAAGAAAAGGCTGTCATGATCAGGCCTTTATTGTGTTGGCTGCTGTCACGCAAAGGTGATGAGCCAGCCTGCCCCAAGGGACCTATAAACACAGTTGACAATTCAACACCACACAATCATCATCACCACTTATTTCTAAATAGGACACGGTGGTCCACAGTGAAGCTCCCCTGCAACTCCAGCAGCGATAAGCTGTGGCACTCCCTTGGCCCACATCAGTTCAGAGCAGGGCTCTTCATACCATGCTCCCTCTCTGCCAAGGTGCAGCTAGAAAGAAAATGGAATGCTTTGGGGTTGCAACACTCAGCATGATGTTCCCATTTTGTGTTTTCCCTGTCCAGACCCATCCTGCTATAAAACTCCATATTCTTTGATCTCCAGTGAATTCAGTACCACCACATCTCAAGAGCCACCCATGAATCACATGGTATGCGGAAACTTCTGGGGTTTCATTTTGGGAATGACAAATACTATGTGAAATCACCTTCTAGTCACCTTCTCCTCCCAGACATGGTCTGAACATCACCTCAGGTATTCAAGCCTCCCCAGACACCTCGGTTCCTATGTCAAGGACTGAAGAAATGGATTAGCCAGCTTATCCACACAGCAGGTACCAAAAGGGATCCCCAGGGAAAGATATGGGCCTCTGTGAGGCCAAGAAGGACAGAAATGTCTCCAGCACAGGTGGACACCATCTGGATGCCCTGGGGGAGAGGTGCCAGCAGCTGAGACACTTCCACAGATAACTCCTCCGCATGTTATCTCCACATCCACCCCCCTATCCCTGTTCCTGCAGCTTGATGTTATTTAAGAGATGCAGATTTCTTTCATGACACTCGGAATGCATACGTATAAATCAAGTGGGACAGGACAAAAGCCAGGGCTGGGTTTAATAAGACTGGCATCAGCTATTAAATTAAGAACAGTACTAAGCTAGGGCAGGCAGTTCTTGATCAATGCTCCTGCAGCCAGAATCTATCCTTCCTACATGACAAAAAGGGCTGGGGATAAGGTCAGGTAGCCAAAGCTGCCAACCACAGGTTAGGTCTCTGAGTCTAGCTAAACTCCTCAATAACAATAGTCTCTCCAGAGGACTTTCAAAAAGAACAGGAATCCCTCAAAACTACCTTTTTTTGAGAGCCCAAAGAGAGGCTGCCCATTGGATGCTCAGGAAGAGACACTTTTGGCCACTGAACTGCACCATGCTTACAGCAGAGGTCACCCCATCACACCTAACACACTGGTGTTCCAGCTCCACGCCCAGATTAATCTACCCTGCCCATACCAAGCGCACAGGCAGCCTGACATCAACCAAAAAACCATTGCGTTCACACAGGAGATGGCCTGTCTGAGGTGAAACATGCCAGAATCCGTGCTGAACATGGCCCTGCTCTTGTCTGTCCATCCCGGCTTCTCAAATCCTTCCCCCCATCTTGTTATTATAACATTCCCGTTTGTGAACCGGAGACGAATTTCCAGGAAGGGCAACTGTGTATAAGCAAATTTCCATCTTTCCAAATCAGCTCTTTTATAGGGCACATGGGTTAACTAAACCAGAAAAGAGGTCTCAATTTAAGTTTCTCTCCTCTCTCTCCTAGAGCATTCTTACGCAACGTGGTCCTGCGTGCATTTGACAACTTGTGGCAGCTTTGATGACCACATCACATCTCATCAGAGCTGCTGGCCCACTGCATTGCAAATGTTGGAATTGTCATTTACGTAGATCCAAATAACATCCTTTGGGCAATGGCCTTCAATTGTTTACTTGGGTTTCCATAAACAGGATATTAACAACTTGCAAATATCCTGTTGGAAGTCCCTCAGCTGTACTTGCAGGCTCACAGCGGACCAGTTTGATGCATGCCCATCTGCAGTAAGTCCCTCTACTCCAGCTTCACTGGAAACATTGCACAACTGTCACTGACCACAACTGTTACCTCTATTTGTACGTACCAAGGCCTCTACTTCATGGCTTCTACAGATTGTTTGTAGGGGAACTGTAAATCAAAGAAATAAAACATTATTGTTGTCAGCACTTTCCATAAGCCAAGAACTTAGCTGTGTAATTCTCGTTCATGCAGAGAAAGCAAATTACACTGCTCTCAGTTCTTGTTCCTACATCTCACCTAGAGATAGAGTTTGGGATTTTTTTCCCTTTCATATAAACTTCCACTGCAGCTGATTGAAGACAGTGACATGCATGTGTGCACACAGACACAGGAAAATAAAAGACTTTCTTGGGTATTCCTTTGGTGTGGTGAAATTGGGTGTTCTGATGATCAATAATTAGCAAATTTCCTGCAACAAATCTAAAAATACCTTTCAAAAAGAAGACTTAAAACTAAAGTTTTGAGCAGTCCACCTCAGGACATACCTTCTCAGCAAGGTTATAGATAAGCCAATACGTCCCTCTAAGGTAAACACTGTATTAAAAGCAATGTACTCCTATCCTGGCTAGCCCATATTTAGCTGACCAGAGAAAGCTAGCTCTGTGGGCTGGAGGAGCTGACTTCACACAGAGAGAAGCCCCAGCTTGGAAGCAAAAAGAAGACCAAAAGGAAGAACCCTTGGTGCAAGAGAAGTAGAAGCACCAAACTGTGTCACTCCTAATCTACATGGGAATAACCCACTACTGGTGCAAAGCAGAGTGACAGTCCATCCTTAGCTTCAAGGGAAATGTAACTCCTACAGGCTACAACTGTACTAACATCAGGTCAGATGACAGTAAAGCGTTCAAGAAAAAATAGCTAACCCAACCTTAAATACTGTTTGGGTAGGTGAAGGAGTCCTCACATATTGCTGCTGTCTCCAACCTTGTCACAACTAAAAGAGATCTTGTCGCAGCTACCTGGTGTCCTTTGAAGTTTAGTGCTGTTTCTCACCAAACCCCTGGGATCAGCACATCACACAGATCTTAACACTGTCCCCATAGATGTTAATGCTTCAAGTCAAGCTCGTTTCCCCCAGCTCCTATATCCCTATTTCTGTCATACCCTTAACCAGAAAACATACAGAGCCTTCTATCTAAGGTGTTATCTCCCATACAGATACTCAGTCAATCTGTGCACTACAGTAAGAGCTGTCTGTCTGAGCCAGTCCAGCTTCCTGTCCTCACTGAAGATGGTTCTGAAAGTAAAAAGGGAACAGCTTACTGTCCTGGCCTCTTTCGAAGGGCCATGATAGCTTTGTCTCCATCCCTGAGCTGTGGCTGTATTGTATTTCCCCAGCCCACTCCTCTAGCGGCACGTGTGACAGGTAGCAATCCTTGTTGGCTAGTAGCCGGGCCCACTCTAAACCTGCCTCTTCCCCTTGCCCCCACGTGGATGCTGCATTACTTATCTCCCAGCAATGTCTTCCTGTCACTAGCACATTTCCATTCTTTCCCATCTCCCAAATCCAGTCCCCTACAGCCATCACCTTCATTTGCTGCTTTGCCTGATCACCATCCTGAACAGCCACTGAGCAGAACGGCAGTGCATAAAGCCAAGACTACATGGCACAAAACACACACTGGCAGGTGGTGGCCTTGTAATGATTTCTCTTCCCAAGAGTCCTCAGGATACATTAGAACAAAGCACTGGACTTAGAATCATAGAATAGTTTGCATTGGAAGGGACCTTAAAGATCATCTAGTTCCAAATTACTCCTGGGAGACTTGAGATAAGCCTTCCTACGCTTTGTGACCTTCCCATTCCACATCTCCTCCCCCTGCACACACACAGACTTTGGTAGAAAGGACATGAGTCATACGCTGTGTCACAAGCAAGAAAAAACTGGAACATGTCTCATTTCGGCCTCATTCTTGCAATAATCTCAGTGGGGCCAGTATCACCTTCTTAGGCAGGAGCCCATTTTCTTCTCTTCTCCTCCTATGCCAGTCTCTTGGGGGAAGGAGAGGGCAGGAGATGCTGCTCCTGACACACTCTGAGCAGTCTTTACTCTGGCTCCAAGAGCTGCCCTGGCTGTACCCATGTTGGGGTACACACTGCTCTGGTGTCATTGCTACTGCCACCACAAGTGGAAAACATTAGGCCTGTTGTTCACACCCCAAACCCATCATTACCACACCTGAACACAGACAACTGCACCTGTGAAACATGTTCCCTGTGAGTGAATCCCTCATAAACTTTAACTCAAAACCATGAGGAACAGGCAGTGGTGTGAAGTCCTGATGCTGCCTGTTCTAAGGTAAATGACTGTACTGCACTATTAACTCAGCTGGGCTTCAGATTGCTCTGCAGATAAAGCAGGAGGAAACTGTAACTTACACCAACTACTAGTGTGTCTACAGCTCAGGAATGAGATAACTAAATACCCTTGGGGAGATATGAGAGGCATTTAAAGCAAAAAAATTGCTTACCTTTCCCTTACCAGGTAGGCAGATAAACGCAAATATCTTTGTTCAATAGTGCCTGAAAGTCTGATGCAAGCCCTCAAAAGCAAAGGAAATGAAGGCTTAGAGGCAACCACGGTGCAAGGAAGTGCAACCCCAGTGACACAACATCCCCCAGCTGCTCAAACAGCAGCAGCTAAGGAGAACTGTGCGAACTGGCAAAGATCATGGGCAAAAGGAGGATGGGAGGGCAGAGGCCGGTAGATCCGTGCTGAACACAGAGGCTTGGGTGTTTCACAAGGGCATTCCCAGCTCACCAGGCACCACAGCGTATTCAGACTCTCAGTCACATGGCTGCTGGGATGGACACTGCTTACAGCATGCTAGAGGAGGGTGGGAGCAATTTGGTTTATTGCTCTTGCCAAAAGCCTCTATTAGTGTATGTTATAAAAGCTCCGGAGAGGCAGAACATTCCTAAAACCACTTTATTAAAATTAGTAACACCCGAAACTCCCTGCTTCCCCCAAATTGTTTATGGATGGCAAGGAGGCAAGCAGCAAAAGCAAAAGCAGAGAGAAAAGCCTTCGCTTTCTCTGCAGTGTGCTGGGCCAGGGGAGTCTCTGTATGATTTCAGCTGCCTGCTTCTCCCACAGCACATGCTGAGGGTGATACTGGCTTTCCATGTACGGATGCAAAGTGTTACTTAAGGACTAGGTATTGGTTTACCACCCTCTGCACCTATTAAACACCTTAAACCCCATCACATCTCTGTGGCTATTCTGATACTTCCCTGGTGGTAGCACCAAGGCACATGCAGTGCCTGCAACTCACCGAATGCATGAGCAGAGAGATAAAGGCTTGGACCAGCATCTCCCATGATCCAGATCATGGAGCCTTTTCACACACGGCTTCCTCCGTGGCTGGTGAGTGGGAGCAGTGCCAGCTGCCTCCTTGACTCCTTACCCTGACACTGCAGCTCTGATCTACACTGTGAGAGAATGGAAATTTAAAGCTGAGCAAGGTAAGAGATTTAAGAGTGACAAAAGTGTTAGGTCATCATACTCAAACAAGGGACCACTCTGTCCCTTGGGCCTATTGACTCTACAAGTTGGGACATGTTAGATCCTGCGCATGAGGGTCTTGGCAGATCAACCCGCGCTTTTCTCCCTTTGCTGCTTCACTGGCACAGGCCAAATCAACTTTTGGTCATGTCTTGTGCCTGCAGGTCGAGACAGACCCAAGCTCTTGAACTACCAGCCCTCCTGAAGCGATGCAAGTTTGTTTTGTACCACCAAATTCCTCATGATATATGGAAAGTTTTGCTGGGATTTCTTTGGCAGTGACTTGCATTATCTCATATTAAACTGTAATTTTGTGTTACTTCTATTATCATTTTTGCATTCTGCATAGGGCCATACACCTGGGGAGGGGGGAGGAGGGGAGATTTAACCTGTGGAAAGGACCAAACTACAGAAGACTGTGCAGGCCCTGATCTGCATCTTTTTGCACAGAGCCCTGCCACTGTGCTGTGGCAGAGCTCCCTCTTCAAACACTCATACAGGGCTCTGTGGGCACATGGATCCAACTCTCCCCCCACAGCTGCAGTTGGGGTTTGCTGGTTTGGTTTTAGTTTTTCTCTGAGTTCATCCAAGGGGAAGTTTAGATTGGATATAAGGAAGAAATTCTTTACTGTGAGGGTGGTGAGGCACTGGAATGGGTTGCCCAAGGAAGCTGTGAATGCTCCATCCCTGGCAGTGCTCAAGGCCAGGTTGAACAGAGCCTTGGGTGACATGGTTTAGTGTGAGGTGTCCCTGCCCATGGCAGGGGGGCTGGAACTAAATGATCTTAAGGTCCTTTCCAACCCTAACTATTCTATGATTCTATGATTCTTAAAGCCAGATGGAAGCAGCTGATGTAGACAGAACTAACTGTTAGAACACAATTACATGACAATAACATATCCTATAGTACCATTAGAAAAAACCCTAACAATGAGTGTTTTAAGAGCAGGAGTAGCAAAAGACTGGTCTTGACAAAAAAATTCAGTTACACCACTATAAACTGAAACAGTGAAATGATGGCTCAAATGAAAATCTTTAACTGTGTAGAATACCTTTGCACATTGTAGAGATAAAATTTAATTACTGCAGAACATGCCTCTTTCTAGATTCTTGCATTTAATGGCCACTGTTTGATGCAGAATGGTTCACTGATCTGATTCTGCAGAAGCAGTAGGGTCTTTGCACACAGGCAAGTATGTGTTCATATTGCTGATACTCTCATTTTTAGATATCCAGCTTTCACTAGAATAAAATGAGGTGTGAAGAGACCAAATAAAGCCTAGCAAGACATACAGAAGGCTAAATGAGCTGGGCAAAATTTGAGAAAAGCTGCCAGTCAGTACCTCATGAAACACTTCCCTTTGTTAACTCACCTGTGGACGTACTGCGAGATAAACTCCTCCTGTACCACCAGAGCATTTGTTCTTCCACTTTCTAGGAGAATCTCTGCTCTCCCATCTCAGGCAACCTGCAGACACTCCAGCAAAACACAGTGTCTTGATCAGGGGTAAGCCTCTGGCACAGCAACATCTGGAGGAGAAAAAAGAGAAATAAATAAAATCATATCCCCTGCACACACACCCCCCTCCCCTCCACAAATGCTGTTTCATTCTCAGAAAACTGAGCTTGGCAAAAAATCCTGTCCTTATGCTCACTCCCATCATTCACACCCAATGTATATATTCTTTTTATCAGATCAGAGAGCAGCATTTGGATTATTTCAAACAGCTAGCATTAATCATCAAGACAGAACCTGTAGTTTTCACATGGTGGGCCTGTGCTGAGCTGTGAAGCACTTCTGCAGGCTTCTAGTGTGAGCAATAGGCTGAGTGAAAGCAAGATCATCAAAGCCCAGGGTAGTGTCACAGAGATGGCTGCTCAGTCAGAGACTCCTATGGCCCTGCCTTTTCATCTTTGTTTAAAACACAGATGCTAAGAGAGAAACATCTCTCTTGAGCCATTCAACACATCTTTAATCACACAATGGGACTTCAGTAAATACAAAATATGTTTCTGCAGTATTCAGATGAACACTGCAGTGACTATAGTTACGTAGGTATCAGGCTATTTTCTGCATGCTGCACCCTTAAGTGTAAATTTTGTCCTTTGGTAATGGACATTCCCCTGTCAGCTTGAGATGGCTCTTTATTACTGAGTTACTCAGGTATAATTTGATCTTGTACAGAAATATCCCTCTTCCCTCTTGCTTCTGTATTTGTAAAATAAAGGTTATGCTGACTGAAAGAGCATTTGTTTGCCAAGGATAAAAACAACACTTGAACTGAAACTGGGCTTCCAGAAACAACTTTGCTTAACATGAAGCCATTCACTTGCTCTTTGCAATAGTCACATCATTATATTCCCCTGTCTTTCAAGCTGCTCTTCGTTTTGAGTGGCCATCATTCAGAAGCAAGTTTCAGAGCACCAGGTGGTCTGATATAATATTTATGGGTTTCAACCTTTTCACTAGCTACTCTTCTGTTCCAAACTACATATAATAAATACAAGTTTGCTCAAGAAAACAAACTGAAACTTTAAACAAATGTAGCTTGCGTTATATAGGGGGTCACAGAAGGTGTGCGTAATAGTCCCTTCTGGCCTGAAAAATCTAATAATCTATGAATTTTGAAATAACTGCATAAAATACTACACTCTGATCCTAAATTTTGCAGTAAACCTTTTCAAATATTAACGAGAAGCTGTGCAGCTGAGAGAGGATAATGCCCTTGGATATTCGCCGAGGGGATGTTTGCCAACCTGTCCTAAAAAAAAACCCAGCAACCCTCCTTTAGTTTCTGAATGAACGGAAGTAATTGGCTTACATGCTGGAGTAATGAGTAATGAATATATTAGCTCATTAGATCATCATCATCATCTACAACATCACCACAAAACAATAAGGACATATTATGGTCTGAGTTACCTACAAAAAAATTAAGTAAAACAGCATAGGTGGCACCTCTGTTTTTCCATGTGTCACATATGAGCGGAATAGTAGTCAAGTTGGTATCAGCAATAGTGTTCTTTCTCAAAACTCCAAGTGAAGTGAGAGGGCACACAAGCCCTGGACTTACATGGATATTAACCAGTAGGACTTGCATAAGACCTCAGGCACAGACCAACAGAAATACAGGACAGTCATTGCTGATAATTCTAAACCCCCTCTTTAGTCCAGCATGGAGTTGGGAATGCCACTACAACAGCAGGTGAGACCATAAGGACGGCAGCAGCATTGGTCACAAGTGCTTCCTTGGTTGTGGTTGTGCTTTCTGAAGAAGTTACTGCTCCTCCACCACATCCCACTGAGCTGTGACTACAACAGCTCTCTGCCCTCTACTGGCTACTGTGAAGCCATTTAAATAATAGTTCACTGCTATTTAGAGGGAAACCAATTAGCTTTTATGTGAGGGAGAAGTGGACTGGAGGATGTAGTACCCATTGGGAGGAGGGCAACTGGAAACCAGATGAGGGCAGGTGCCTCCTGCTGCAGAATGGCTGTAGCTCTTGCATACAAACATTGCATAAACCCAACCGTGTGGATGCAGCCAGCCTGTTTTCACAGCCCAGGAACAGAGGTGAACACAAACATATAGCCTCCTGATATACAATAGCTATCAACCATTGAGAAGAAAGAAACACGTCGCCCCATATTTAGTTAGGTTATGCAATGAAACAGTCTTCTCCAGGTATGATTTTTTTACTTTGCTTTCCTTTCTGTGCATTCTCAAGTATAATCATTATTGCAATATGGGTTTTTTTTCTGTCTCTACCCAGTCAGCTATATACAGGACAGAGTTTCCATATGGTAGGACTCTTCCATCTGAGGTGCTTCAGGATGTTGCTGTGAGCTCTTGGTGAGGTTGTATTTTAGCACATAACTTCTACATGCCTTAGTTCATCCCTGTGAAGATAAGTTTTCGTCTATCATCAGGCTTCTGCTTATTAATTCACATCTTTAAGATGTGCTGAAATGTTTCCCATTTGCCTCCTAATACTCCTTGAATTTGCTTGGTAACTTGGAATGTGAAGAAAACTGCCCAGCCTGGCATATGCATGTAGCTCAGTCTTATCCTCTTCAGGGCAGTCACAGGACACTTTCTAACAGCATTAACTTTTTTCTCCTCATTCTCAGCCATAAGGCCTTATTCACTTGCAGGGAATGAGAAAAAGTCCTTTCACTCCTCAGGTATCAGTATCATAACATTGGTATTGAATCCTGAAGAGCTAATTTGAAGAAGTACCAAGGAAAAAAACCCATGGTTATCTTCCTAGCCTCATTCAGGGTACCAAGTCGTTTAAAACGTATGAGGGAGCCAGAGGATATATCACTGTCTTAGTAACTTGCCTTTTGGCAGGAAGAAGGAAGGAGGGACAAATGGCAAGGGCTTGAAGAGTAGC
>JBCJKH010033127.1:0-44522 GCA_039877255.1 Loriculus beryllinus
ATTGTTTCTTCAAGAGGTGCAACTACAGACAACACACAGTTATTTAACTACTATCTACTAAAATGCAGTACCTTGTAGGTGAGTGTGTTACACATTTGTTATGGAGCACCAAGATAACTTTCAGAAAGAATATTTAAAGATTCTCTAATGAAAAATAGACATGTTTTCAGATATATATGGCATTTTTTACGGAAAGTAAAATCTCCCTTCAGTTCCTGGCCAGTGCAAATTTTTCAATATCTTATTAAAAAATATTGGAACCAAGCCATAGTGACCTCTTCACACTTCAGGCTGTTCATGGATCCTATTTCACAGCTCATTCAAAAGGAAGATTAGAATGACTTTTTCCATTTCATATATTAAACGGTTTAATTCACAAGGGATTCGTGTCAATGTAAGTAGCCAAAAATAGCATGCTTCCTGTCTGAACCATATTTTCTCAACCTGATTAAGCCATGTTGCACCTGCACAGCCACCCACTGCCACCACTGCTCATGCTTCATAGCATAAACCCTACAAAAAGGGAACCACTCAACCTGGATCTTTCAACTGTACTCCTTCTTTTGAATAAAACAACAAATGCATAATTAACTTTATTATCTCATCAACAGAAACAAAAAACACTAATTGAAGATTTTCTAAGAACTTAGTTCTTACAATCACTCAAAGAATTTGCACTTGTGTTCTTTCTATAAGGACTGAAACTGTAGTCTGCCTTGACTTCTGCAGAAAGCAACCAAATACTTCAGGTAAAAACTAAGTGAAGTGGAAGATTATATAAACTTTTTTTTGAGCTTTGCTGCAATTTCTCCTATGCTAGTAATAAATACTAGAGGACCCTAAATAAGTAAGATCTCTGGCATCCAGTTTATCTCTCAAAAGCAGCTCTTCCTAGAACATATAACCTCAGTATTACACTGATAAATCTGTTACTTCTTGTGTCTTAAAAGGATCACAAGCTGAACCAACATAACTGAAAACCATAAATTATATAATGTGCTAAGTAACTTTCCTCAACAATCAAAGGAATATGTGAACAGTTCACAGCCAAATTCCAGTTTCCATATTACTTGTATTCTTGGTTTTATGACGTGTACTTGCAGCTTTTTATGAGCAATATGGTAAATGGTACCCAGCTTTTTTTTTTTTCACTATTGTAAAATATGTAATACATTGATTAGGCCAGAAATTCTATTTACAGCTTGCATTCAGCAGCAGTGTATCTCACTATTTACACAGCTGTTTCTGCAGTAAATCACTGCAGGAGGCAACCACAAGATACTATGTTAGATTTGGTTAGTCTGCTACTGAACTGTCCCAAGAGAAATATCAAAGAACCAACCTGTGATTCCTGAAACTCACCATTCCACATCACAAAACATGTCACACTTCCTAGCAATATGTGCATTTCATTGTCCTGCAGTGCTGGCTCTAATAGAGGATGACAAGGTGCCGGTTCTGTCACATAGGGTTGGTGACACGTCTACTCAGTTGGTGCAACATACTCTGTCTGAAGTGGTTGATGTGTTTAGATGGCAGTGCAACGCAAGCACTGCTTAACACTATTATTGAGCCCTGAATCTCAGCCTAGCTAATTGATCAAACTGCAAACTTTGCCCATCTGATGACTATGCTCCTCATTTTTTTCAGCAGAGGCAAGGGGAAGGGGAGGATTGAGCTGGGACTTCTGAAAAGCTGCTAAGAACTTATAACAGCAGCTGAAGTCAGAGTCTTTACAGTATGAGAGTACATGAACTGCAAAGAGCAGCCTGCCAAAGCAGCAGCACCAGATGTACAAAGGATACTTTTGACTTTTCTCTTGGTGTCAACCCATCATTTGTGAAGTGTAACTATAACCTTTCCCATTAAAGAAGTGCACTAGCAAGTTATTACTTTTCCTGAAGTGTTACAGTGCTATTTGATGCGAATGCTGGAAAATTTCTGCAAAGACATAAAGTGTAGTAAGTAGCATCAGAATGCATGCAATAGTTTCTATTCTGGTACTTCTCAACACTGCAGTGCTGGATTCCACTGCAAGGGAATTGCTCTAACATGTTAGTGGCAAAACTCATTTAAATAAAACATTAAGCACTCTGGAGTATACTTAAAGTCCTAAGAATAAATTAAGAATCTCATTTTTAGCACTGATGCTGGCAGACAGAACTCTTATTTTATAGATCTATTTTTCACTGACTCACATATCACATTTGCTTTTCAGAACATAGAAAAGTCACCAGCTCCAGAAATATATGTCATTAGAAAATTACTAGACATGATGTAGGTCACAGTATTTTAAGCATAAACAGCCTGATAAACTGATTTTCCATTGTCTTACCCTGTGTCACCTACACCTTTAAACTTCTTGTTGCAGGGAGCAGCTCACTATCAGCATAGTGAGGAATACTTCAGGAATACTGCATTGAAGAAAAACAAAGGGGTGAATGCTTTAAACCAGGACACTGAAAATACTAGTTCATTATTTTGATAATGAAAGCACCACTGCATTAACATCAACATAGAACTTAAGTCCAACAGTAGAGTATTTATTCCATGATGGTGAGGTAAAAACCCCAAGTAAATTATGATTTCTTTCACATTCTGAGAGAAAACCAGGCTAGTTAAAAGAAGGTATCTTTTTTAGTCATAAGCAATGAAGCCCTGGGCATCACTTATGTTAAAATTTACAAGGATTCAGAATCTCAAGTAGCTTTTGCATAGATGCCTGTAGCATTTTGAATTTCTGCACACTGCAAATAGGGTTTGCACAAAGTAAATCATATTGCTGTAACTCTGGATTCCAAATTTCCAGAAGACATTTAAAAGGTTACTCACAAAACTGTCCAGCAGAAAATCATCAAGTAGCAGAAGACAGTCTTTATCCCTCACAAGATAACATTTTGGAAATAGAACACAGAAGATCGAAAGGGCAAACCCCTCCTTTCTCAGGAATACGATAAACCCAAATGCATTTGTTTACAGCTACCCACAGATTCTCACAAACTTGTAGAGCTGCATTCTTAAAGGGCAATTACAAATCTTTCATCTTCTTTTCTCTCAGGACATTCTCAAGGTTATCATTAGTCCTTTAGCATCAGAAAAAAAGCTCAAGATATTTCAGATAATCAAGAACCTGACTCGGAGTTAGATTGACAAGATGTGCAGTTATATAAATGCACAGCTATGATATCACTTCAGCACAAAGGGGGATAGCATCATCAACTGGCAAGATTAATACAATGTCCTGCTTCTTACACATATGATGGCTCTATTTGCAAAATCCAAGATTTCCAAAATCTTTCCTCTAATTACTCGAGGAATGGCATATGAGATGGCTCATTTGCGTGCTACATTACAGTTGCAAAGAGAGTACCTGAGCTTTGCCACTGTTTTCACAGTTTTTGTTACCTGTAAACAGGGGTCAGAAAGCTTATTACTGTTATTATGGAGCTCTGGAGTACCACAGTTAGCACTGAACCATAATGCAGTATCTGAAAGGGTAATGGCAAACAAAACCTGGTGGCTATGTATATTTTCTTTCTTTCCCCATCACGAATATTTTTAACTTGCATGCAGAACTCATATCTCCAATAAGGGATAAGCACAGCTTCCCAAGAAAATCTTCCTCCTACAATAGATACTATTGCCAAGCCTTTCGGTACAGAAACCTTAAGGATAAGGACATGATATTTGAGTTACAATGTGTAGAAAGCTTTATAGAACTAAACATGTCCTCAGGTCTTGAAATTCTAAATTTCCTATAAACAGACACACAATGAGATACAGTTAGGAAACAAGCAGAGGTATACAAAACTCAGATCACGAGAAACACACACCTACAGAATGCACAATACTATTTGGTGTGAAACTTCAAAATTACTATGAATTATCAAATCCATGTCCACCTAACTAATACAGCACATAACACACACATCCTTTGGGTTGACAATGTACACTGAAGAAATTAATTCAGAATTAAAAAAACACCTAAGAAAAGTAGCCATTTTTGCTTTTTGATGTTTTATTTCCAAGAAAGACTATCTGCTCATCCCTGCATCCGAGACATCTGATAAAAGCAAATGTTGCACGTGATCCATGAGTGCCAAGATTGTTTATACTGTGCATCACTGCTCTTATCTACAGAAACTGCAGCTAGTCTGGGACAAGATGAAAGAGGATACTCTGCTCAGATTAGTAACTGTTTTGGAGAAAGGAAAAAAACATATCTGATTGCACAAATATATGGTACACAAGCCACAGAGGCTAAATCATACCAGCAGAAAACAAGAAGGTTTCCAAATGCTGGTTTAGAATTAGATTCAAGGAAAAACTCGAATTTTTAACTTGCATTTTTTAAGATACAGAAATTAAAGAGTTAACAGCTTAAAAAATTAAACAGTTCATAATAAAACTGAGGCTTCCTGTGATCTTTATTCTCCAGCAATATTCTTTATTATCATAGAATAAGGTGGGATCTCAAGATGGCAACTATTAACATTCAAAGAGCGTTAATGAAATTAAGTTCTAAGCCTCCTCTTGTTTCATGAGTCTTTAGAGAGCTGCTTTTTCTCCATCTTTGAAGATGTTTAAAAAGGCACTTCTGTATTAAAGTGAAATTTTACATCTAAGGTTTTAGGCTGTACTTAAAAGTTACAGAAGACACAACACAGACTGTGATCAGAACTCAAAGACTGTCATGCATTAAAATGATCAAAACCAGTATCAATTCATAAACTTTGTGATAAGAAAGCAGAATAACAATACACCTAATAAAAGAGACTAGAGAAACTACTACATCAAAGCCATATTACTGTAAATATTTAAACGCAATAGAAGGTCAAATGCATTTGAAATACTAGTGCTGGAGTAGGGGGTATTCCAGCACTTTGGCCAAATGCAAAATATTTCTTGTCATTCCTTTCTTACTACATTTTTAAGTCTTCAGGCATGCAGCAGGGGATAAAACACAAGGTCTGTCATGACCTTCTTTCCAAGGCATCACAGCCAGACTGTTGCTATAGGGGATTTTAAACATTAAAACTTCTGAAATTTGGTTACCATAACAACAAGTTACTTATACAATTAGCTGAAGTTAAACACACTAACTTTCCTATTCAGACCTGTTGTGCACCTCTTTCAAATGATCCCATATAACTAGAAAACAATACTCTTCCACTGTAATCTGTCCTTATTGACTTTGAGGCAAACCTTTGAACATTTCACTTTCCATTCCCTCAGGTGTGCAGAAGCTACGACTTGCAGTACAAGCATTTTAAGTATGCCACTTTTCCTAACTTGATAGTTAGAAGTTGCAGTATTTAGTGGAATAGCTGCATAAAATGGGGGGAAGTTTGTACGATATATTCAAGAGTAAACACTACCTATGAGAAGATTTCTTCAGCACTTACGTATGATTGTTTAGAGCTTATTTTTATTTAGCATTAAGTTGCTCATGATTTAATTATCAATGCTATTCCCATTTCCACTTAAGCAAAAAGAGAGAAAAAGATGACAAATTGAGGATGTGTATTAGAGTGTTTAGATTGGTTTACTATGCTTCCTGAATATCTCTTCTACAAGCAGAGTAAATTCAGAGTTTAGTCTCCTCTCTTAGCTAAGATATTTAAGTTTCAGGTCGTGGCATCACCAACACCACATTCATTTCAAAGATTCTGCAAGCTGTGTAATAACATCCATAGCTGCATTGAGAGCATGCAGCCTGAAGACATACCAACTGCTCAAAAGATGCTGCTCAAAATTTGCCCATATTGCATCACATCGATATCAGCTACCAGTATTGCAGATACCCTTGCTCATGAACAGGATGCACTCCCATCTTAACTGAAGGTAACTACAGGTGTAAACATTATCCCTTTTCATCCAAGCTTCTTTTCGGCGTTGTTTCCGAAGGTAACTTTTTATTCCATTTGTAATGGCTTCATAAAATTTCTGCTCAATTTCTTCTAGGGAAAGATAAAGGTGCACTGAAGGTGTATGCTGTGACTAAACAATACACACAAGATCGCTCTGAAATAAAAACTTCTACTCCATACCCGCAGCATATCAAAAGTATCAAAAACTTACGTGCCTCATGATGCAGAACCACCACTGATTTCTAACACAAATGTAGAAGCAACATTAGTAATAGAATTAGTTTGCTTTCTAAGAGACAGAAAGCTTAAGACTTATTAAAAAGTTCAAGTATTAGAAAGCATGCTCAAACACGGCAATAATTTGGACCTTCAGTTATACAGGCAAGCCCTAGCTCAGCAAGACAACAAATACTATAGGTGATGACATTTCAGGTCTACATTCCTACTGACAATCCTTCTGCACAGGTCTCTGAAGGTAAAGATTCTTTAAGGCTCATAGCTGGCTTTTGAGCATTGAAGTACAGTGTACTAAAATGCATACATACAAGTATGAAAACGTTTACATATTTATACATTGTGTGTACATTTCTATGTGTGTGTGCCTGCACCTAAAAATGAAAATACCACACACACATCTTCGTTCCTGGAGATTTTCAAGACCTGACTGAAGAAAGCTCAAATAAGCTGGTCTGAACTCATAGCTGGTGCTGCTTGAGTAGGCAGCTTGCCAAAATGATGTCCTGAGGTTCCTTCTAACTAGGATTTTCCTATGATTCCTATATAAATATCATCCTGCTGAAAGACTTTTTGAAGTTTAAAGTTTATTTAGAATAACCAGAGATGTAGCAGCGGCAAATTGAACAGATAACTTACTATCAGATAATGATGCTATTTGATGTGAAGCCTATTATATTCCTTATCACCAAGTTTATTTCTCCTTATTTTCTCAGAAGTCAACTAGTCAAAACAGCGCAAAGAACAACACGTGATTTACCACACTTGTTAAAAACGCAAGTGATTATAACATACAGCATAGACTTCAGGTTTTTTTAAAAGGGAAAGAATAAAAGGCACCGAATGCCTGTGTATTATCTGTAATTAGGGTAACTAACTTTTTTTATCATTTACATAGTTACTGACAAGAAATTATTTTTTTCCCCTTATGTGAAAGAGAAATGATAAAATGACTGCTATTGTTATCTATCTATTGGTATCATCTATTACAGAAAATGAACTCTTTCTGCCAAAAAGAAGGATAATTTGGACAAAACAACTTTAGAAATCCAATATTAAGATGTGTGAGGATGCATTCATTATACTACATTAGCCCTCTTCTTTACATGTCCAAGCAATGATACTGCATTCAGTGTATAAGAAACAAAATAAACGTGGGTTTCTCCAGGAAGTAATTCAGGACTGCTAATTCAGGAACCAAATTTAATTAGAGGAAAAAACATCATTATAGCCTGGATATCCAATTTACCCAATGTAACTTTCACTACAAGAATACTCTTTGTAAAGTTGATCATGCAGTCTGTGCTTTCAAAACCTAATAAAGTGCTTAGATACCACTGTTAACTCTTAGTGTGTCATTTGTTTCCTCACTTGTTGAAGTTCCACACACTTACATTTTACTACAATTCCCTTAATCATTTATAAACTATAAAGTTACTGAGTTGTGCATGCTCTTCTCACCCTAATAAATAAGGGTTCTTCAACAGTGCCAACCTCTTGATATTTACAGCTGTTTATTCCTGATAGCTTGGCTTAAATGCTAAAGCAGAACACTGTTTCACAGTTCTCCCTCACCAATGGATTTATCAGTATCTGAAAGGACTATTGTGATAATTTCTCAGATTTTGCCTGAGTGGTAGAATGCCTAAATCCTTTCCGAAATTAACCTGGAAGCCCTTCAATAAGGTTTTAAGTTCACCATGTGCTTTGTTTTCTCTGTGAAGCTTTACAAAAGACAAGTACGCACCATTTTTGGTGGTCATGATTAAATCAGGCAAGGGGTTACCTGAAATGATTACTGATGAACTGAACTTTGAACCCTTCACACACACTGATAAGTAGTTTATACACATGGATAGTTTCATTAAGCATAAACCGCAGCAAGTCTTTTGCCTAATGGGTTCATACCACAAACACCAGCTGAATTATGTAACAAGAGTTATCTAAGAGGAGGAAACTTCCTTTGCAATGATAATTACAAGCAAAACAATGACATTAATTGCTTAAACAATAGAGTTAAGCAAACCACTAAGAGTATGTTAAAGGGTACAAAACACTGTCAGCCTCCAAGAACACAGCTTTCTGGTCAGGGGTCACTGACGGCTGTAACTTCTCATGCTCTATACTCCACATCTGCCGCATACCTATTCCTATTAACAATCATGACAAAAGCCATTTAAAGAGAGGTAGATCCGGCCTTGACCCACTGACGTCCATGACAAGTACATCAAGAAACAGGAACTGCAGGTTAATGGGCCACAAAGTTTAGGAAACACTGGTCAAAATACATTCCTTCAGAAAACTGATATATATGAACCAGAGTTAAACGTGCTGAGGTTAGACACTGATTAAACACTGAGAAAGGTGCTTTCAGTACTTATACCTTAATTGTAAGTTCTCAGTCAAAACTGCAGCTTCGCCTGTACAGAATGTTGTTGTAGCCGAGGATTATATCACCAATTTTAGTCAGAAGCAGCAGAACACTGGAGGGCTTGAGTTTATCAATACCAAGGAATGAAACTTTTTAGAGAGACAGTATGTTTGTGGTCCAGTTGAAGGCAAAAGTTCCATGATTCTATAACAAGCAAGAGTTCTTATGCTCCAGCTACCAGAAAGGAAACTTTTTACCCTGAACTCCTCATACACCAAGAAATGGAGTCCAAACATAATACATAAGGCATGTCCTCTCGCTTACAAGGCTTCTTTCCATCAGCTACTGTTTAGTCATCCTGTAGACCCAACAGCACTAAAGAACTCACAGCTGAGTCACCACTCCGGGAGTATGCTGAAACAGCTCAGCAGACATGTAGGCAAGCAAAGACATAAATCCCAGCTTCCATCCCCAGGTTGACAGAGTGCAAAACAGTCCCTGAAAGTATTCAGAGATGAAACTTTTTCTGCTAAGCATGGGAAGAAAGGCAGCAGGAAGTAGAAGTGTACCTATAGATACATATTTTTGTTAACAATGTATACAACATTGGGAAGCCAGGACTCATCTAGCACTGAGAAACATTTAACCTCCTTCAGCTTTTTACAACTCTGCTGAAGGTTAAACTTGGTGCAGCTGAAGGCTCTGTGAGAACCAAAGAGAGAAACCCCAAGCTTTACTGAAACACCATTGAAAACTGCAGAATGGCCAACATTTCCACAGCCAAGCCTCACATAATTCTGAAAACAAGTAAGATGATAAAAGCCTTTCAGATAAATTATCAGTATTTACTTTTCCCTTCCTAAGGGAATGGAGCTTAAGTTTGTTTGGTTTTGTTTGGATTTTCTGATTTTGTTTTTCCTTCCACAAGGCAGCTTTCTTTAATTCACATAAACCTGTATATCATTCTGCATACCCACTGTTAAACTTACCTATGAGATTTGAGAAAGTACATATATATATGGCTAAGATTTGACAAAATATGAAAAATTCATCAGCCAGTAATTGAACTGCTGTAGTTGATTGCCCCAGAACTGCTTTGTATGGCATACTAATTCCAAAGACAGATTCTATACGGCACACTAGAAATTGTTTATGCAAATCACATTCATGATCAAGAGGAAATATGCTACAAACTTGGATAAGTTTTGAATTTATCTTCTCACCAGAGAACTGGATGTAGGACTAGGGAGCTCAAATTTTGTTTTTCTGTTAGAATACTTGATCTTTTTCTTCTTTTATTTTTTATTTCTATCATTAGGGATTCTCTGGCAGGTAAACAAACACCTACCAGCAGCTGGCTGATAATTTTGAGGTTACTGTCTATCTTTTATAGGATATCTGGCTGAAAGAAGCAATTAAATGCATACTTTCCATCACATCTTGCGTGCTTAGTTTGCATGGAGATAACAGATACGTGATAAATAGTTGTCATTCATGTGGCCACAAATGAAAAATATTTTCAGATTTGCAATTCAATTCTGAACCGTTGTCTGTACCTACTCATCACGAGATTAAATTTCTGCAGCTTTCACTTGCTACTTTATGTAGTTGTGTCTTTGCATTAGAATTTCATCAGAGAATGGTCATACAATAACAAGTCACAGAAGTATTACATACATATAAGAAAACACTCAAGGAAGAGAGAAGAGGCACTTCTTAATTCTTTACAAGGCAGGATATATCCACAGAAACACAATGAACACACAACTACAAGAATGCTTAAGTTACAATTATTGCATTCATAATTTATTCTACAATTAGACCTGTGGTACACCTGAAGAACTGATAACATCTATATATGCACACATTGCTATTTCCTACTGTTACCATAATGGATTCTTATTTGCCATATGGTTTGAAGAGAATGGTTGCTCGCTGCAGCTATAAATGGCTGGCTCTATCTAGACTACTGCAATTACTGAATACCAGGTTTAGTGATTACCTTCAGATGTTTTTAACATTTTCTTCTTTGCAGAATGGTAGTTAGATGCATCTCTACATGACTCCACTTTCCTATCCTGCCAGACACAGCAGAGGAAATTCACAAATTCACATTAGTGATGAGGGGGTCCTTTACAAAGGTAGTTTGGAAGTGTGCGATGTGACAGAATTTAATCACATCCACTCAATCATGACGTTGTGTTTGCAAAGCCAGGTTTTGTTTTCAAGTATTTCTCATTAGTGGTGTGTACATGTCTAGCATTTCAGCAATTGAGGTATTCAATTTTAAAAAGATGAGATTGCTTCATTCCATCTGCTGTGTAATTTAGTATGAGATTAGAACAACAATACTACACCTTTACATTATGAAATTTACATCTTGCAGTCTCGAAGTCTACTACTAGACAACTCCTTTTGTACACCATTAAATTAACTAACTCCATTTGCCTGTCACAGCCAAATGCACTCCCTTTCCTTCCATTCATCAAGGGCCCTCTGCTACATCTCACTCTTCAGCTCTGATTTCAGCTTCGCCTGAAATTCCTTGAACTATACCTAGACCAAGAAGTACTACACACAATCCCTGGATGGGCTTGCACCAAACAGTAAATACACAGACTGACAGAAGTTTGCCAACAGAAAACCATTCAGCTGAAGCTTTTACCTAAAGCCTTTCCCTGAAACAAGCCACTTATATGACCCATCCCAGCCACCAGTCTCCAAAAATATATCTGTTTACAGCCAATACCTCCCTCTTCCTAAAATTATTTTATTAGATGACAAAAATCATGGAGAAGCTAGAATCCTGCCTTGATAACCTTCCCAAGATTGGACACTAAAGTAAACACACTGCCAAAGGGGCATCAATCCTTTGCCTAGGGAAAAAAAAACAATTCCTTGCTGAGCTTCAGATACACTAACAGCAGAAAAGACAGGAGAAACTTCAGGTACATCAGTTTCTAGGTTTAAGAATAAAATTCCCATTCATTTATCCTGGTGTAAGCTCACAAGTCATATCCTTGAAGCCTGAACAGTTATACCAGTAGAAGAGAGTCAGACCTATATTGTATACAATAAACTTCAAACCATTTCCTGAAATATGCCTATTTATATATATACTATGTGAATTGCAAGACAAGCACCATCTGGGAAACAACTTCATCAGCTGATCTCTTTAAAGAACCTTTTTAAGGAGGATGGAAAGGAAGAAGTTTCTTTTCCCTTCCTAACCTGTCAAGTATTGCTGCAAATTTCAAGAACAGATGCACTAAGTCGAGGCTCTGAAACCTTGCTGCTGTACAGTCTTTTGCCCTCCACATCTATGAAGCAAAGGGTGCTGGTTAAGCAGGTCCTTGAAAACAGAATCACTGTAAGTATATCAAGCAGAAACAAATTGCAGCTGTGAATCTAGTTAGGAAAGAATAGCTACTGGGCACACACCCGGCCACAGGTTCCTGAGAACAGGAAAAGTGAACATCAGCATTGGTCTTCGCTTCTTAAAACAGGAGAGCTGAGAGGGGAAAGAGACAGAGGAACAGAACTGGAAAAAGAAGACAGGAGCAAATACATAAGGTTCTAATCAACAAAGAAAAGATTTGTAGGACATTAAGAGGAAAAAGGGAAAATAGCCCATCTAATTAGAAAAGAACAACTCCATTACAAGAACACAGTAGTTCATCACACACTAGAGTTAAACAGAAAGCCAGCACTTCCTGAACAAAGTCATTACTTCCCCAGAGCAGGTATGTTTTACCACCACAGCACTGCAGAATTTAGTCCCAAGAGCTAGAGATGCCTCTGGGCACATTTCAGGTCGTGCACTCTGTAGTCCACTAGGGCCTTAAAGTAAGCACAATTATCTACATACACCAAACCTTATACTCTCCATTGCTCTAAGCAGCCTGAACTTGATTAATATTTATTAAAATGAAACTCTGAACCCTTTTTATTTATATAAAAAAGTCCTGCTGTACACAAAAACCTTCACCGCATTCTGAGAAAGGCTTACATCAGGCGTAAGTATAGGCAATCTTTGTCTCTCTCCTGCTGTATCTGGATTGCAAAAACACTTTCCTTTAGACACAACAGTTGTTAAAGAGTACGTATTTTTTCTTTTTAGATTCTTCTTCTATTGAAAAAGCTTTGAGCTGGAATCTACATTAAACATGACTGAAACTTCCATGCAGGACTAGGTACGTTTATGTATCATTGCAACACTGAAGTTATATACACTCATTGTATTTTGGCTACTTCAAGCAGCTCAGTTTAGTCAGGCTACTAAAAAAATACTTTCAGATGCAACAAGCCCTACTTGTATCTGAGGACAGCTGCATTTCCTTAACACATACCCTCCCACCCCCTAAAATTTAGAATATTCTCAGAGATTAAACAATACTTACTTATTGATGTTTTCAATTTATCTTTCTGCACTAGTTTATTTCCCATTTCCTCTCTTTTCTGTATATTGTGACATGTGCCATCATTCACAAGTGTTATGATTTTTGTCCTGTCTCCTGTACTAACACATACAATCATGCAAGAAACTGTGACCTTGTACAGAAATAGAGAACAACTTGGGAATGAAACATAGTCCAGTTCTTGTGCAGCCAAGAAAGCAAGAACTCGGAGGACTGCATAATGTACAAGTCTCTGATAGTGACTGATGGTGTCTCTCACATGCTACCTACAAGCAAAGAAAAACATTCTTCTAAGCTTTCAGTCACTCTGAAGAGTGCAATTGTATATATTACCACTGTAATTAGTATATAACTGCAAGGAATATAATATTTGCTATAAATCTTTCTCTTACAAGCCAAAAATACCAATTAATTCTGCCCTAAAGGATCCCTCTCAGTTTTGAAACTTGCATTTCGCAAGCAGACAGCGTACCCCCTGGGCAGAGTTGTGTAGAGAAAACATTAAATAGGCTGAAAAAGAAGAACAAAAGGCAGGTATTTGAAGAGACCAGAATACAATATGTAGCAGGGGCCAACAGAATGGTTACTCAAGCAAAGCAATCAAGAATAGCTCTTGCACATCTAACACAACAATCTTGCTAGACTAACTTTAGTGACTGAGTATTTAAGTTGGCAAAAATCATAAGCCAAATTTAACTATGCATCTTAATAGAGATTCATTAACTAAGTAGGCTACAAACAGAGCTATGCATACAATGCAAATCATTTTAAATACTGCATATGAAGTTGTCAATATCCTTAGGAAATGGCTATTAGTAGCGATCAATGTGCTATGAGTACTGAAAGACAAAATTAAACACATCTAAAGGAAAAACAATCCCTGAAATTCCTGTTACTAAACTGTTACTATGGCAAGTCAATCTACTTAAACCCCCAAACCCTAATCTACACACACAGCAGGTATCTGACAGATTAGATTTGCACCCATTCTAGATACTCCATACTATTTGCCTCTCAGTAATTGTCTGCATGCATAAATATCCACAAGATACACAACTTGGATTTTGAGAGCTTCAGCATTATTGTCAAACTCATTTTGATTCTTTTTTTCTTTGAAAGCAACTGTGTTGTACATCTGACAAACTTCCTACTGCCATCAACTGCCACCGCAGATGAGTCGGGAGGTGTCTACTTCCCAGTCCTATCTTATTCAACATTCTGCGATTATTTCTTTTTAACATCATATACTATCTCATTCTCAAGCCAGAGGAAAGCTGATCTTGTTCATATCTGCTCACAGTTCTGACAACTCCCTCTAGGTTTCCCTCTGAGGCATAAAATGTGCACACATGTACATTCTCTCATGTCTTCCCAAAGAAATATCCTATTCCAATCTCAGCTACCTTCCTTTAACCTCACACACTCCCCCCCTTCTTTTCCCTTCCATCTCTAATCACAAATGCATGGCTGACAGCCACCTTTCTTTCAGGCCTGCATCTGGGGATAGCCAACATGTCAGGCCCACAAAATGAACTAATTCCTTTTTCTCTCTGAGTACAAACAACTCCCCTTCTCTCCAGCTGACAAATTAGGATCTTTTCTTCACATGGTTACAGTCTCTGCAAACTGCTGACAACTCAATGAGAGGCCAACTAAATAAATCATTCAAAACGAAAGAGCTGCTTCAGCTGTAAGTGACCTCAAACAGCTGGTAAATTTTTAAATGCTCACACACTCCCCTCAAAGCAAGGAAATATTCTGTATAAATAAGCAGTGGCTCTCCAAGCCTGCTGGGCTATCAGAAAGCAGGGTTCAGGAAGCAAGCAAACTGGGAATCAGCAAGGATAATTGATTTTTTCTTGAAGGACTGCAACACTGCCATTAATTTCCTTGAAGTGTACAGAATGTAGGAACAGCCTCAATTAAAACTGATATTCAAATGCCAGCTGTGCTTGTCTTTTAATCGCATGCTTTGCATATTGATTTTGATATAAACACATATTATGGAAGATGATATTTTTATTGTGGAAAAGCCTTTGCAGAAAAAAAAAGGTTCATTTGAGAAAAATTTGCAAATTACTCTGTGGACAGCCAAAACCGCCCTAGGCATCTTCCCTCCAGTTATAGAGGGCAGGACGACTCACTTTGGTACCCCCAACAATACCTACCATCCAGCCACAACAAACCAAAGGGCTCATAACAACCCTGTTTTGCATCCTGTACTGCATTTACTTGAGCTTCCTCTTGTTTTCAGGTTGGGTAATAGCTTCCAGAAACTTTGTCCTATGTTAGGCTACTGCACAGGCCACCTCTGCAAGAGAGGCAACAGATTCTCATAAAAATAAATCAGCTGTAACAGCACAGATCTCCATATAAGCCACATTGTATCCTCATTCTCTCTGGCACATAGTTTGGCAATTGGATAATATTTGCACCATATTTTAGACTTGTCATGTGGAGAAGAGCATTGTACAAGAAGTTATAAGTACTCTACATTTTCCTTAACATCTCCAACCTGCATGTAACAAACACATCTCTCCACTGCAGTCAGGTACCCCTCCTGCACTGTGTTAACAGAGATATCGGAGACATCAGGGATGCCCAGCTTCATAACAGAGCCTGACTGGATGGAATTAATAGGTCAGACATAATATTACCTCAGCTGCACCTCACTTGGAAGGAGACAGCCCATATTGAAGCAAGAGACAGGAGCAATAAATTACAATTTAATTCTGAAGTCATCTCCTGCTTGGAAGGAATTCAACTAAATGACCTCCACAGGCTGCTCCTAGCCTGAATTACCCTGCGACAGAGAAGCAGCATCAACAAGTACAAGTTCAATTTACCACAAATATCACAAGAAGGCTCTTTTTGTTCTGTTGGTATGCACAGCACAACACAACAAGCATTAAGTATTGTGCATGTAAAGCTACACACCACAGAATCTAGTACACCTTATTTCCAAACAGAATTATTGTCACTGATTTTCAAAGAACGTCTATAACCTCATAAGAATGCTTCGAAGAATTCTGAAGAGATCCGATGTTGCAGAAAAAGGCTTCTTCATACTCTTCATTTCTATGCAGTTAATTAAACACACCTTAAATCTGAAGCATAGTTCATTCAGACCCTAATTCATCATATACAACACACATTAGGCAAGGTCTGGAGAAACATGAAGTAGCAGCATTAAAAAAAAGAACAGTTCTGGCACAGACATGTCATGGCAGCTTCCTTTACTACAAGGTGGCATCACAAATTTACAGATGGAAATAGCTTCAAGCTTTTACTGAGAAATAAATTCTGTTCCTCTTAAGAATTTGGCTGAAGATAGAATGAAGAACACCATAGCTTCTTACAAAAGATGAGAATCTCTAATTCTGTTTAGCCAGAGTATAGCACAAGCAATAAAGAGAACACAAATTGCCACAGATTGGCGAGATGAAACAGAGAAAAAAAGATACATTAGACTTAAAACATTCTTGTTTTTTTAGTTGGGGGCCACAGTTGCAGCAATATACTAACCAATAAGCTAACAACTTCCTAGCTGTAGTTCAGTAAACACAACACCCTGAACTGTGTGGTCACACAGACTCCCATACGAATAATGAATTGTCACAAATGCAGTCACATCTATGGTAACTTTGCAATTTTAAAACAAGTGATCAACATGTCTCATGCATTTTGAAATACAAAGAAGGTAACATCATCTGCAGAATATATAGATTAAATACTCATTCCTCTCTGTATAAAAATATTGGTCTTGGTCTATTTAAAGTAACAGACTTAAGAGTTATCTTAAAAGCATATTTGTATTTTATACATTTTAAGTTGCAGCACCATCACACAGTGTGCATCTGCAATGCTAATTTTAAAAAAGAGTTTTAAGTGCCACAGGAAGCAAAATAATGAATAAATAAAAAACAATACAACTCATCTATGGCATCCCATTTATGACTAATAACCTAATTCAATCACATCCTCCACAAGGCATTTACCTAGCAACATGTAAAATACAAAACAACTTGGACAATTTCTCTACTTTCGTAACAACTTGTATCAATGCTGTCACTTCTGTTTCATCTTTTTTTGAACAACCAAATACATGTAGGTGGAGCCTATACTAGAAGAGAAACAGCTGAAGCACATCTCTAAATTTACCATGAATGTGTCTGGGATTCCACATTTCTAAAGAACATGAACGTCTGAAGAAAAAGCAGTAAGACAATCATTATACACTTAAAGTATTTTATTTCAACGTAATTGACCCCCCAATAAATATGCAATGAAAACCACGTATCTGCATTATATATTGGGGAGATTGGAACCTGATATTAAAAGACTAACCAACCAAACCCAACTACCACATAACCAAATTTCCCCCACCATATTCCCAATATAACCTAAGTAATAAACAGCAATATTGGCTGAAAGTCCGATTATTACTTCCTCATTCTTAGACATCTCATAACTTCCTAACATTAATTGTTCAGACTAGACAAATCAAAAATAAATATACATTCCTTATAACTTCCTGGGTTCAGGGGCATATGTCTCATCCTACCACTGAAAACCTGCTCTTCAAATAAAAGGATGCAGAAAGCCCCTACGACAATTACATGAAAATATTATATATATAAAAAAAATAAATCAGTTACAGTTTTCACAAATCACTTTATTCATTTTACATCTTTTTTTCCTGTTGCACGTAAAATGTTGCAAAATCAAGTTTTATTTTCCAAATAAAGATAAAGCAGATGTTAATAAACTACTTAAGCTGTTATTTCTGCTCTTAACTGCCACAGTAAATAGAATTTGAACTGTTAGAATAATATGCTTTGGGCCACACACTCACAGCATTCTCTAAATTGTCATGGATGCTCCAATTGTAAAACAAAACATCTCACAGCCTACAATATTTACTTCGAAGGTGTTATATACTATTTCCTTATCAAAAAGCAAAAATTCCTAAAAACATTTTAAAGCTCAAGGAAGCTGTTATTAAAAAAAGATTTATATGGTATAAATTGTCGACGGTTCTATCCCTTGAGTGTGAAATTAATGACTGAGGAAAGATTTCACAGGAACTTAATCTGAGTGCAGTGCTACTGCAAAGGATTTGCAGTCTTGGTCTCTTTGCCAAATCCCAGGTATTTGCAAGCTGCTGTAGTTATTCATGCAAAGAAACAGATAATCAGCAGCGTCTAAAGCTTTTTTACATTTATATTGAACGTGGATCTCCCTATTGGTGTGTATCTAATACCTTAGGCATGGCAAGGTGGTATCTGAAGTGAGCACTGGTTAAGTTCTTATTGCCACAGTCTAAAAATATTTTTGATTTTGAGTTCTATTTGCAGCCCATACCACAAAAAGACACAGAATGATGAAGGTAGAGTTGAAACTTGAAGTTCAACATGCAAGTGAGTGACCAGCATTTGCATTTTAATTGCTTATAGGCTTTGTGCTCACATCTTATAACATTTCACAGTAAATTCAAAATAATAAATTCCTATTTTCCGTAACACAGATATCATCACAATAAAATTTATGGATCCCTTGGACAAGTAACTACAGCCAAAGCAACACTGAAAGACTGAGAGGGCTATTGCCTTCACTAATGTGCCTCAGTTAAACGCCAGGAACACACACATACATTCACTGTGGCCCAGTCAAGCATCCTGATGCAGTGGCAACAGAGTTAAAATCAAAGGCTTCCCAAACCTCAGTTATTCTGCATCAGCTTCTGCTTTCCTATGCTTGTCAGAAATCTCACCAGCTGCATCTGAAATGCAGCATCTGAGGACAAAAGCAGCCACAGCACCTCCTGGATATACCAGGTGTCCCTTCAGAAGTCCACATCGTCCAATTAGAGGCCTTTCAGCACATCTCCTATATACCCCATGTAGTATGTTCACCCTCATCAGATGAATCGAGACTCAATTGGAATTGAAAAGGATAAATAAGTAGGGATTTTTTGTCTTCTTTACCTCACGAGTTTTAGTAAATGTGAAATAACCAGAACTCCAAAAGACCCCACTCAAATACACATAGGAAGGGGCAACAAATAAAGTAAACCTGCCTAAATGCCAACTTCTTGCCTGAATGGTAAAAAAAGACATCTTCAAAGAGAAAAGGTCTAAAGAGCCAAGAGTAAATTCCGTTTTTCTGTGTATTGAAACATCCCAGTAAAACTGTACTGAAGTCACTTGACTCCAAATTAATTATCAGGGAAAGAACAGAATATGAAATAAGAGATGAAATTTGGTATTAAACTCTTGGATGTAGCATCTACCACTCTCGCCACCTTCCAAACCAAGAATAATTTCCCCTTATACTTTCTTTTCCATTTGCCAAGTTTCACTCACAATCAGGTGTTACGTAAAAGTGACATTTGCAGCCCTTAAACCAGATGGATGGGGAAAAAAAAAGAAGTGATCCTGTATGTACTCAAGGGCTGAAACTATGACAAGTAAGTAAACAAAATTTGACTCAGTCATGCTTTATTCTTTCTATAAAACATTCAGAATAAGGGATTACTATTGCATTGCTGTGCTTTAAGAAAACGCTGTAGTTTAAAAGTCTCCTTGATCACTGTGTTAACTTAAGCGTCTTACCTAGAGAAGGTACATAGTCTTGTTAAATTCTACCTTGAAGAAAAGAGACTTGACAGAGTTATGGGAATTCTGTGTTGAAAACTTCTTGGCAAATGGACTGTTCACAATAATTAGGAAGCACGAAGAGAAAAGAGAAAAAAAGCAGATGGCAATTCAAAGCTTGGGGGGGGAGGGGGTGTGTAGGTTTGTCCTGTGGTTTTTTTCTTTTTTCCTCCAGTGTTTTTAGATATACTTTTTAAACACAAAAGACACTCATAACAGGACAGATTTCAATATACTAAATATTTATTTAAATCTTGGGAATAGTAATTGAATCAGTATCCATAAACTACCAGCACTAACATCCTGTATTGCTTACCCCTAGAGCTATAGGGCAATTTACATTTTAACTTTTGGGAAGAAGGTTTTGGTAATTCTATCCATCAGGCTAAACATATACATTCATTAATGGCATTAAGATTTATTGTCATGTTGGTAAGATCAAAACCTTATTCTATTTTTTCAGTGAATTGTCTTTAAGTAAAAGTTTAGTCCAAAAAACCCACTGTTTTCCATTACAGGGTTTAAGTTTTAAAAAGAATGATTTTCAAATACAAGTATGCAAGATTAGCTTCTTCCTACCACACCTGTACTACAGAACACTTCTGCAAAGTATTTTCAGTCCCTTGAAACAGAAGTAGTATCTAAATTCTCCTTAAGTTCCACACTGCAGGAACCACACTGCATCAAAATAGAAGCTCTGAACGGTTCAGATAAGAATTTGAACTAAAGAACCATTAGGAACGTTAATTTCTTTTCTATAAGCAAAACCAGTTCAGAGAGATTATTAAGATCTTCATCAAGTATTATATGAAATCTCTTGTGATTATTCAAATCACAATATCATTTCTATTTCTGTAATTAGATGTGCAATAAAAGTCAGGAAACAGCATTTCTGAAATTTCTTTCTGAAATCCAATTTCAGAAGTGTTTTAGCTTTTTCCTTAATCTTTATTATGCTTCCATACCTTCATCTTCAAAAGTTGACAATAGCTCATTGCATTGTAAGGTACTCAAAACCCACTTGTCATAGCAGTTGAATACACGATGTCAGATTGCTCCTTCAACAAGAGGGCAAAGCTCATTTTAATCACAAAACTTCACCAGAACACATGCACATGAAAATGCTACCCAGAGCATAGTCTAATACACTTAACATATTTTTCTTACCTGGGTTTGAAGGAACTCAGGTTAGGCCCTTACTCTGAACAAGTTCTTCTCCTTAGACTGACTCAATAGCTCTGACTGCAGATTGGTACAAATTAACAGAAACATCACGTACATCTACACAGCAATAATTTATCTCATTGATTTATTTTAAAACACAAGACAAGAGATATCACTGAGCTTAATTTTTGAAATACCTGAAAAGTATATTCCCTCTCTTACAAAAGCTTGTAATGTGGTTCCTCTCAATTGCTAACCAAGAGAAGCAATTCCCTTATAAATTCATGAATAAGGGAATTACACTGTGTCTAATTCCAATCTTCTCAGTCACAGTTGCTTTTTCTCCTCTAGCAGTAGGAATACTCAGAGATGAAATAGGGAAAGGACACATGGAGACCACCAACAACTCTGAAATCCTGTTAAACCGCTAACAATACCAAAACTAACAGACCCTGACAGAATAAGCTCATAAACAGAAAAGACCAGGGACTAAGCTGTGGAGCACTGTAGCTCCCTTTGTACATAGAATTCCCTGTACTCTCTGATGACTGACAAAGTTTTCGTTTTCAAGATAGTTCAGCTGGTAAAGAGGGAGGGCTTTAATATCCTGCAACTTAAAGTTCCTTTCATTAAGACTTAATTCTCAAGAAAAAAAACCAACAAACAACTACACAGAGGTTGAGATTTTGCATCTTCCTCTGCCACAAGCAAAACCAAGTAACTACTTCATAAAATCACCTCAGGAGCATACACAACACACTGTCATCATTTTAAGTTCAGGTACCAAACCACATTGTAACAACATAACAACCCACAACTCTAGAGTTAATTCTATGGTCACATAATTTCTCCCCCTTACAATAAGGAAGAACAGGGTTGTGGTGCCCAGTAGGATATGATGTGGTGGATCCTTTACAAATAAGCTCTTAGAAGACATAAAAAAGTTTAATTACCCAGCAGAATACATGCCAAGCCTCATTTGGTTGGCAATGGTTTCAGAATGAGTGATAAAGATTGTACAATCCTGTCTTAGGTATTTTTTTTCCATGTTTGATGGGTTTTTTTACAGGTAACAAGGAAACAAGGACAGGTAAGAGAGAATGCCAGTTCTCCCCAGCTGATGGAGATAGCTGGTCTCTAGCAAAATCACTGAACATACCCAAGGCACACACAGAGCACAGAGACTGCTTATTTTGGGTGGTGATCTAAGCCACCAGGCTGAACAGAGCAAACTCCCAAGAAACTCTTCATGGAAAATCCTACTGTCACTCTCAGTGTTGCATATTTTACCATATGATCATCAAGCAGTGATGCTCAGGTCACAAAAAGTCCCCAGAATAAAACTTACAAGTCTAAACAAGTGTCCTATAGCTCAGCAAAACTGCCCAAGCTTTCCTACTCCCCCTCCAAACCCATCTGTTCATATGGCCAACACAAGACTCAGGAGTGCTGCAGCAGTGTTGCCCATCTGCCTTTGCAGAGCAGCTATACTAGAGAGTGAGGCTCAGCACTCAAGAAGCTGCTTCTACCTGTTCATGTTGCAGCCATGGGCAAAACAAAAAAAAAAAAAAAAAAGGAAGGATTTAATCTCCAAAGGAGACTTGGGTTAAAATTTTCAAGGAACACACAAAGGACTAGCTCTAGAACAGCTGTTTCTCAAGGCCTCAAGCTGCAAGCACTGCAGTTCCTACACATGATGAAAGATTCAGCTTTGGTTTTGACTGTGCATTAATTAAGATATGTGTGACACGGACAATATGGACTGTTACTACAAACAGGTGTGGATAATCATTCTGCCTTGTTCTGATGCCTGTTGTATAAGTGTAACTTCATTTCCTGCAGACGGATGCATACTTCATAGATTAGCCCACCCAGTTGCAAGAGTCCTATTTGCATCAGAAAAGTAGTATTCAGATCTGCTCTTCAAAAAAAACTTCATTATAGTTAATTTTATGGTTATATTCAGATTTATTTGCATAACACAGCCATGTAACAATAATACTGCATCAGTTGCAAACTTCCCTAGCAATGCCTGTGCTGGTTCCAGTTTAATTTAAAGCATGTAGAAGAGGGGACTCTCTGGGAAGCTGCCAACAGTAATACCCTCCTGCACCTTAAGCAAATAGTTTGTTTCCTCCGCAGGAGACAGATCAATACTCAAGAAACTAAAACAAAACCAAGAAAAGCTAAAAGCTTAGTCATGTAAATCAGGGTGGAGGGAAAATGAAAGAAAACTCCTCATTGGCATTCTACAACTTCTGCAGACCCCTATGGCCCATTAGCTAATTTCTATTAAAACACACAGCTCTAGCATAATAAATGCCAGTGGCACATTTCTAAAGGTTTGTGGCAACTGAAGTAAACATGTCCCTGTTCCCAGGACACCAAGAGACAGAAAATTAACCAGAGGTTAACTGGGTCATTAGCTAGAGCACAATAAAGGTCACTGCAGATTTAATTTAGTTTGTATTCAGCTAAAGAATCAAATACAGCAACCAGTTCTCACAGCAGGAAAACAAGTAACTTATCAGCATGTTAACGTATCTTGGATACCGAGGCACCAAGTCTGTCATTATGATTCATACCACTTTTAACTATTTCACATTATTTTGATGGAACAGAGTACAGTGTACACACATGCACATAATTTCAATGGTTCTGAATGCAAGTATGCAAACACACAAGTACCAAATATCTAACATAGAATACAGTCTGCTTTTTTGCCTTTTAAGAGTTTGGGGTTTTTTATACACTGGAGAACATTAACTCACAAAAGAGGACTTGCAAGAAAGTAACCAATACATGAGTCTACAAACCTTATACGGGTTAAGAAAAAGCCCAAAACACTGGGATTGAATGAGTCTGAAGAGGACTTAAATAACACATGAAGAGGCATTGTGCCTCAATAGTCTTTTATGAACAAAATATCACAATAGCTGTAACAGGAAGAGCTCAATAGCTGAAACACAGCAAAAATTAACAGTATTCAAGAGATCAGACATTTAGAACCAGTTTATATCCAAGAGATTTGCATCATTTTAGGGAAGTCTGCACTAAAGAAGAGATCTCAGGAAGACTGCACAAATTATTAAGAAAGCTGTAGCTACATCACATTTAATGACAAGACTACCAGCTTTGTCTGTTAGGAGTTGTAAAACTACCCTAATCCATGGCTGCTGCCACATTTGGAGCCAGTCACCTGTTCTTAATGCTTTCTCTTTTGTGTTGTGTAAGAAAAAAAAAGCCAAAACATCAGAAGTTGCTGCAGAGAAGATGCACCAGTAATCACACATTGAAACCAAACTGAAGTATCTGAACAGTGGGACTGTGAGGGTCAAAACTTTAGGTGTTATCTGAACTTTTTTAGGGCCAGACGTTAGAGATGAACTGATCATTTTCCTTCAAAGAGGCTATTATAAATGCTTATTATTTAAATGAAAAGGTAGTAAGTATAAAGACTCAATGTCAACCAACTCCTACTTCATCTAAAATCCAAAGTTAGTGCAAAACAAGCCAAGGTTATATTAGTCCTAGACTTGAGAATAAGTTACCCAACACAAGCACTGTATTCTGATGAAGGCCAGTACCCAGTGACCACAACACCCAGCAAATAACTTAAAGTACATCAGTCAATAACAAAGCAAGTATCTCTTTGCCAATAACTGTTCAATTTTCAAAGTCATTCTGCTTCAATACTGCAGCTTCATCTAAACTGCATTTTTAAAATTGCATGTAATTAATCAAGGCCTGAATTACAGAACGAGAAAGCAACAGCTCCATTTGTTCAAACAAGGTGTTTGTGCACAGCAACACAAGGTCTTTTCTTGTTCAGGAAGCATCAAATGAAGAGGGGGAAGGAGAAAGTTCTCCATTATCTTTAATAAGGAGGTTTCAAACTCTTCCTACTCAGCAGCCAAACGAATGATTTCTGCACACCTCAGCCAAGCACTGCAACAAACATATTTGATGGTTCAGTTGTCCTATCTCCTTGCAGCTCTCTGAACAGACATTGCCATTTACAGCAGCTACATTTCCTACTATCTGAATATCCAGGTAGCATCTTTCACACACCAACAACACACACACACCTGGAAATCTCCCAGTAACTCCCCTACATAAGCACAACAGCTCCCACACAAGCACACACCTCAAATAAGTAACTTTGACAAACACACTGATCTTTAACATTACCAGTCCTTAAATCAGACTATAATTTTAACAGTAGGTAAGCACTGTAAATCAGAACCTGAAGTCCTGGAATGGGGTGTACCAAGAACAGCACACACAGCAAAAAAGACCAAAAGCTTCAAACTTTGCTTTTTGCTTAAGTCCTTTCATGCCTCTCTAACTTTTTGCAAAGCTTATTTTAAAACACCTCCAGTTTTACCTCCAAAAGCTATTATTTTGCAAGAGCATCTGTTTAAAAATCTTAAAATTGTCCCTCCAGTAGTCCAATTACAGTGACTACATGACGGGTTCTACATCGTCTCTATTTTATCCCCTATACAAGCATTACCATTCTCTAGCATTTGCATTCTGGAACAATAAAGTGATTCTTTGAATTTATTTTTCACTGGTAGTTCTCACAGGCAGGATAATGTTAAAACAAGCAACTGTGTACCCCATCTCCCTCCTTAAATACTTTTCAACCTGTCCCCCAACACATAATCTTTCATAAACATAAACAGAACAAAGCAATTTTCATATAAGCCACTCATAAAAAAAGTGTCATAATGATTTTGCTGGGTTTTTTTCCTGTCTTGGTAATATTAAAACAGGCTACGACGTGTGTTTTCAGTGACAACTTGAATCTTCAGATTAAAGATTAATAATGTACCACAGATGCTGATGAATACATGACTCATGAGAGACACAAATGCCAAGTTCTATTTAAAGTTTTGTATGGCCATGAATAGAACACCAAGATGTATATATATACACCGGAAAGGAAAAAGAAAAAGGTGCAATTTGCTAGAGGAAAAAAACCCAACCTGCCTGCACAGGGATGCAAGATGATGTTTTTCACAGCAAATTGCCTAAGCAGCCAATATACTAACAAAACACTGCTCAGAAGAAATAAAGCTGCCAAGCAACAGTCCAGTATTAGACAGCAGCCGTAGTTTGGGTCAGAGAAGTTTGCATGTCATGTAAATGGCCTCCCTATTTGGCTACTGTCATAAAGCTCCACTGGCTAGAACGTAACTCATCTCATGAACTGGTTAATTCCATCTTGCACAACTACAGAAAAGTGCAAAAATCTGTATCTAAGCACTTCCAACAACAAAAGAAAAATAACACTCTTTTTGCAACTTAAGCATAATGGATTTTAAGCCAAATGTGTCCCAAATTGGGATGAGAAGGAATAAACAAATAAACAAAACCAAAGTAAGAACTTCAAGATTTTTTTTTTGTTGAATTCTCTACACTAAGTTTTTTTTTAAAAAAAGATTTTATTACCAGCATGAAGCTTTCGAAGAATTTAGAGACACAGAGCACCTGCTTCAAGAGCCTGCAAAGCCAGTATTTTCCTTGTCCGCTTCTTGCAGAGATACGAAAGTGTGGCTCAGGAATTCTCCTGCTGAAAGTCACACCAAGATTCTAATTAATAATCAAAATAAATAATTAAAATCAGTGTTTAACTAAACTATGTACTATCAGCTCTACGTTCAAATGATGTTGATCTCAGCCTTGTATTTTCTGCAATTTATGCACCAAGAATAGGATTATTGTAATCTAATGATCAAACCCTACTTCGGAAGCAAAATGACAAGTTAATATGTGCAATACATAGTTTCACCTAGTAGGCTTCTACTACAAAAGACAGCTGATATGTTCAGAGGCTTCCAGTTAAAGTGCAATAGCTTTTCTATCAGTGGTTTCTACAGAACACAGGCTCACAAAGTAAAGAGGATAATACAGAACATGTTCAACATCTTATCCTTCAACAAGAGATAATATAATGCTACAAGTATAGTTGGACCATTTCCTTCAAAACACGATGCAACACTAAAGATACATTTAAGCCTAACAGTTACTCTTCCTAAGGCTACTGTTAGAGCAGCAGCAGAATGTGGGATCAAAGGTTCAGAGGAAGTTACTTCCTCAGCTGCTGGTTTTAGCCTCTGTGTCAGCCATATGCAGAGGATAAATACAACAAAGACCTTGAACACTGTTTTGCAACGTCACTGGCTATTCTAGGTCACAACCTTTCTAGAGGTAGCCTGAGTTCACCCAAAAGTAAGTTAAGTCTAATACGTAGAGGACAAGATTTTGACACTTTTCTCCCCTCCTCCTCTCTCCACAGATGATGATTCACTTCTGACTGATTCCTCTACTGGAAACATTCTTTCATCTTGTCAGAATAGTGAAGTGCTGGATTACACAATACAAGTTTCTGAGAAGCTGACATATGCTCAAACATTTCATTTTAATTGCCTTGAACTTAACAAGCTTAGTTTGTGTTGTGCAAAATAAATTAAAACTAGACAGATCGCTTTCTCTTAGTGCATAAGGAAGGGATGGGGAGTAGGAGAACTCAAGAGTACAGAAAGTGGCATATTGTGCTTCAGTGTTTTCAAATCCTGATCTGCAAATTGATTTAGCTCATTCTAACTGAGACCAGCTCAGCAGCAAAAAAATTAAAAGTGTGATCAACAGTCAAATGAAGTGAGTCTTCAAGACAAAGCCACAGAGGGGATCTTTTTAAATCAGCTTCTGGAATACATTTTAAAAAAGACAAGATACTTGAAAGACATTTAACTGCCTTTACCTATGATGCTTTCTAATTTTATATCGGCTTTGGGTTTGCTTGGGGTTTTTTTGGGTTGTTGGCTTTTAATTCAAAAGCATAGATAGAAATTCACTTAATACTATATCATGCAACTGCTGCATTCCTTAGGATTTAGGATGTATGCACTAAGCGCCAAGGCCAACAAGATACTTGTATGTATACAGCTGCTAAAGATGTATGTAAGGACAATTAGCACACTGGAAAATTCAGACCTTGATTTAGGTTTGCTTTAAATCAACACCACTTTCCAATAGTTTGCAATCTGACATCTTTTTTCAGATGAAGAAAAAGGAATCAGTTTCTTCGTTTACTACACTGAACCCTGACTGTATTTTAAGATTTTGATCCTACCCTGTTTCTACCTCACACTGCACATCAGGAATTAAAAGAATGGATCACCGTTCACAGATGACAGACTAATGTTTTCTTGCCCATCATTGATTAGATTAGAGGGTTTTCCGGAAGCAACTGTCCAATCCATCTAGCTCTCCCGAGCATGCCCCACTTGGCCCCTATTTGTTACCTGTTCCTTAAAGCTCCAGAGGTTTCAAGTCTCTTTCAAAATATTTATTCTATATTTGCAAATAAAAAAAGGTCTAACTCTCTAGCCTTAGTCTCTAGTGAAGCTTAAGGTCACTATTTCTTGTCCTGGTTCCAGTGAATCAGGAAAAGATAATTCCCTCACCACCACAGTAAGGCAAAAAAGCTATTCTGTTCTTCTTCCAACATGTGAGCAGCTAGTGTCATCTCAAACCTGCTAAAGAAATTAAACCGGACTATCTCCATATAGGTAGCATGACTAATTTTTAAGGCAGATTTTCTGAAACGGTTTTCCTCACATCACCAGGGACATCATGACTTGCCTGCATTCATTTGTAAAATTCACATTCTTCTGTAAGTCAGTATTTCTGGTTTGATTTCACTGCTCCTTTAGAAAACAATACCTATTCTGGAAGGCTTTCAGCGCATAACAACATACATGGAAAACGTGTATTATTTCACTGGAAATTCTTAACTAACTCAGTTATGTGTATATATATACACATATGAAAATAACATACATATTATCTGTCATGTAAGTAAACTTCCCAAGTGCACTTACTGTGCTTTAGCTTACACCGCAGAGCTGTCCTGAAGCACACAAACAGGACACTTTGGGATGAAAATAAGCTGGAAGATATACCTTAGAGGCCCACTTAAAACCTACTGCAAATGTGAATTCAAACTCAGGTGAAAGGACCAGACTAGAACTGGTATAAAGACCACAAAATAAAAAGCAATGATGTCATGTGCTCGGGACCAACAGTCTTGCTCTACTGGCCTGCTTATATTGTGTTATTTGGTAGGGCAGAATAGCATCCAACTACACATTAGCTGATGAAGGATTAGCATTTAGCATACACTAACATGTAAATCAAGAGTTCAAATTTAATGTTAATAATTTCTCCTGTTTTGATACAAAGTTTCCTTCCCACATATGCAATCTCCATTAGATTTCTTCACATACGCAATTAAAGCAAGGGAGTTACCTAGCTTACCCACCACAGCAGTCACAGAAAACACTGGAAGCCTTGGAAGCTCCAGCTTCACCATCTTTTCTCACTGGGTTCTCTAAATAACTTGAAGCCTGTAACACACGCACACCCCTTTCAGAAAGTAAGATTATGAATATACTACAAATCCTTTGTTTTCCCTGTCTATAGGCAATGTCTTCCGTTATCAGAAAACATTCTTTCTGCTTTGAGATGTCATTCACCAGAGCTGTTGCTTTAGCCTGGCTTTTGCTTGACAGCTCACTCATAGTTCCAAAAACTCCTGTAGTGTAAAGGCAGGGTCAGCAGTTAACAACTGCAACACTACATATACACACCCCAGAAAAATTGTCTACTGTTTGCTTGTAGTGGTAGAAAACATCTATTTTATCTTTAACTATCTGAACACAAATTTTAAAACCTATCAGTTTTATTTGATCACCTCACAGGGTTATTCTTTAAGACTAGGAACTTTTTTTCTTATTTAATTATCTTCAGAAGTCTTCACAGACATTACTAAAAGCCAATAGATAACCCTGGTAGATCAGTAGATTGGACAGAAGAAAATAACAGTTTAATTCTGAAATTCCCTTTGGACACCTAATTGGTCCAACTTGTAGAGCTCTGTGCTTCCAGGGAAATCAATACAATACTTACCTGATATTTCAGCTCCCCTAAAAAAATTTAAACAGAGATACCCAAATGTATTAAGCGTACAATAACAGTAACAACCTGTGTAAAAGCTAATACCAAGAGTCCGGAGAAACTACAAAATCCGGAATACCTGTTTCCACAGATCACAGCTCAGCTTAGAGATAGCCAAATAGCTCAAAGTAATGGAGACATATTAGCACCAACATCAGCCAAACAAGGTAAATGCAGAGCTCTGCTCAGGCCACTAACACAGGGACAGTGCTTTCAGCACTTGAGGAATCTCACTTGGAGCTAGCTTAGTTGCACTGCATTCCACAGAGCAGCTGTATCCCTGACAATCCACAGTCAGGATGGGTAAGGGTATCCAAGTCTCCAAGGGTATATTTCCAGAAGTAGCCAAGCGCCAGTGGGGGAAGAAGGGAGCACAAAAGAAATAGCCAGGGGACACATTACTATTGAACACAGTGCTGATACCTCCTCTTCCTCCCCATTACAGGACTTCTTAGCAGACACATCACCAAAAGACACAGTATTTTTTTATATCTGGGAAGGGACACTTCAATGCATCTGTGGCAAATCAGGAAATGGGATTTGACGCAATAAGTCCAACATATGGATGTTAGATCTATGCTAGAGATTTTTCTATGCAAAGGAATTCCTTATTTCTTGCCTTAAAGCAAAATAGGAATAGCAGGGGACTAGAAATAGCCAAGCATCTGGCCTAAAGCTGATTATTTCAGAAGTATTTGAATAATAGCAAATCCAAGAATCAGACACATGCCACTCTTAATTCAGTCAAGTCCTGCTGCTGGCTCTGAACCCACCCTAACAAATTCAAGTAAAAGTATCAGTGAGAAGAGAAAAGCCTCACTGTTTAGCATGAGGCTTAAAACTGCCAGTGATCAGAAATGACAGCCTCAGGGCACAGTAGGAGTGAAAATTGCAGGCAAGGAAAGCCTGCCCTGGAACTCTAGAAGTTCTGAGATCCAGTTCCTAACAGAATTCATCTTGATAGTTGATGGGCAGAGGTCATCTTGTCTGCAAATCAGATAGCTGACTGTTCAAGTGTAAACAGTACCTTCCGCTCACAGATGAGACCAAGAAAACTGACATTATGCTGGACTCTTGCAAAGAATTAAAAGCCACCAAAGAATCTGGAGACACTTTCTTTGCTTTTGGTTACACTGGCTTTACCAGCGGCAAGTGGTTTTTGGAAAGTGAACAACTTTCATCTACCAGGTATTTGCCTGAAAACAGAACCAAAGAACTCCGTGCAAAGACAACAGCCATGCTTCTGCTTCAGGTACCTGCATATTGAAGCTCCATTTCATCTTATGTAAGTTAGAGTCTTTTATGTTGCAAGCTGAACTGGACTCTTTCTTGGCAACAACTCTGCATCCATAAAAGCAGCAGGCTGAAACTCACAAAACCTTTAAGCATGTATTAAGTTTCCCTGTTAATTAACGGGTTTAGGGTTTTCTGCATTAAAGAACTTATTTTATTAGCACTAAGAAGCAGACATTTCAATCTCTAGAAGACCAGACCACACTGAAAGATTACTGATTTTGAGACAATCTCCACAGCTGCACTCTTCCTTAGATCTATGACATACACATACTTCCTCATTAACGACACCCATATTTCTAAATCAGTGCAATGGGTATGAGAATTTAAGGAGTTACCCAGAACTCAGTCCTCTGTAGTTCCTCAAAATCACAGCAGAAATACAAGTTTAAATGCCTTAAGAACTAGAAACTTTTCCTAAAGGTAAAGCCATAAAGTCATAAAGCAAAACATTTTCAGTGGCAGAGCACTGCATTTGTAGCCCTGTGTTATTTAACATCTAATCATAATCACTCAACAAATCCAAGAGCTTCAGATGTTGCCTCTTCAAAATGATTTTAAATAAGCCATCAAGTGATAAAAATGCAGCAGTTGCAGTTTTGGGGTTGGGTTTTTTGCATTGCAATTGTAACAGCTTTAAATAAAGTCAGGCCCATATTCTTGTATCCCATCATTATTTTTTCAATACGCCCATAATCATTTACATGATAAATACAACACATTGAGTTATGAAGAGTAAAAAATATACTCCCACAAGGGGGCTTAAGCACTTTTACTGCAGTGTCCTCCACAGCATGCCATTCTCAGTCCAGGAACACCTGCCAGGTAAGCTGTAACTTGATATAAAAGGCACAGAATATTCAGAAGACAGCATCATTTTCATGGTCCTTTAGAAAGTCACCTGAAATTACCAAGATCCAAGTAGAGAGTTTCCAGGTTTATTTTATATACTATCTGAGGGAACCTTCTCAGAACCCTTCCTCATTCCAAGTCCTTCCTTCTGTACAACTTTACTCATTCTAGGGAGCAGAGGAGAAAAAACAAAAGGAAAAGCCAAACAGGACATGTCATGCAGTGGAAAGAAGCAACTAACTCCAGCATGACTGTGGCAAAATCATGGAAAATGCCAGCTAGCCACAACAGTAAATTTCTGTTCTAACAAATTAGATATCCCTTTTACCTTTCCACAACTCAGTCCTGTCACAAGAAGATTGCTTAAGACTCCACAGGCAGGCAAAACTTCCACTTGGTTTTAAGACTGGGCCCTATGAAGCAGGCATTGAGTTTCTAAGAATCAGCTGCTCCCAGTAAGCATCTTGAACACTTCAATAGCTGTCTCATCATGACAGATGCAATTCATGCATATGCAGAAGGTTAACAAAAGTAGAGATATCAACATGATAATGCTGGTACCTAAGCCTTTGTCCTGAGATGCAAAGACAACAACAAAATTAAGTACACACATGATGAAAGAAATACTTACAGCTCTAGCATGAGGAAAAAATTATTGAGCATCAAAAAATCTGCTGGCTGGCAAGGTAACATTATTTCAGACAGGAATAAAAATATATTCTTACCTTGCAGTACAACTGATAGTAGCAAGTTTTCCCTTACAGATTATATATACATACAAAGTCAAGCAGGAGTAAGTACTGCAAAGAGTTTATTTTTTATCCAAGACAAGAAATCTATCTCTCAACAAATCTCTACCTAGGTTATAGCAGATTTCCTCAGTAAGACAGGTATCAGTGCCTCTTCCAGAAGGCATCTTTATAATTAATATTTAAGACACCACAACGCTTCTGGTCACAACATTACCCACAAATATCACTTTTAGGGTCTTACTAGTCCTATCACAATGCCGACTTTGGCCTCAGCTAGTTTTAAAGTAACTTTCCTTGATAGTATAAGCAGCCTGAAAATAATCAAGTGCTGTAAACCCAAGAAGTTGAACCCAATCTCAGGTGGTTCTGTCATACCCATCTCTGCCACCACAGCTGCACTGTCTCCATTATGTATCAGGAACGTGTGATCAGAGATAAAGTAAAAAAGAATCCACGTTATAAATATACTCATCCTGGTAGTGACACTCTAACATAGAGAGATCAGGTCTAACTCAATTTGGTATGAAACACAAACCTAAAATAAGTCTTCTATAACTGAAGGAGTTACACATACAGCAGAAATACTTCAGATATCAAAAGACTCAAAAGACCACTTATTTAAAGAATTCTGTACAGCAATTTGAATAAGAAGGATCTAATAGTCTTGGAACTGATTTATTTTAAAACTTAACATACACTACTACAACTGCAGATGGAGTGATACGAGGTTCTAACAAGCAACTTGCACTTTTTTAATAACCATGTGGGAGCATTGTATACCTTAGCAATCCAATTAAGTATAGCCTGATCACAGAGGGGTGACCCAAAAAAGAAGGGATCCCTGGAGTTCAGTCCACCTACACCTTTGCTCCATAGGTGCTCTGTCCATCTCCTGGTACCCTTCCTGCACAAGTCTTGTAAATTCAGGCTCTGTTCACATTGCTTCTTCTCCCTTTTCACATTTCAGCATGTGTTTGTTTAACCAAAAAAAAAAATAATTAACATCAAAGTCTTCATTTTGAAGATTCCACTGTGCTGGACAACATTTTCTTAACACCCTTGTTTCCGAATCAGACTTACAAAGTTCAATATTGAGTGCTACATCTCAGCTACATCCAAATAACCGTAGGCATATCAGAGTGTGCTTTGCTATTTGATACATTGGCATACATCAAACTACAAGCCTTAATGGCTTGGGAATCACATTTTTGGGGGAGTTTATTTTGGGTTTTGTTTGTTGGTTGGTTTTTTCTTTGCTTAGGTTTAGATTTTTTCTTTGTTTTGTTTGTTTTTTCATAGATCTTTAATAACCCTATAGGGTTGTTATTCACAAATACAGCTTCCAGAGGAAGTGAAAGGGATACTGATGGTAGCTAATCAGAAGTTAAATCTCTCAGCTATTTTTAAGTATTAAAAAAATTAGCATAACTTATTCTAATTACTTATATCTGTTCTAGTAAAGTTTGCCAAAAAGTTTTGCAATCTCTGAAAATTATTTTGGTCATTACAAAAATGATAACAACTATCAAGTCTCTCTGGTTCTTTTTGACTCAGCAATACCATAAGATAAAAGCAAGATGAACTCACAATTTAGTTTTACTATTTGAGAGAACAGCAACTTCAGCCATCGTTTTAATGAGATAAGCAGCAGTGGCTCAAGTACAGTTCTCTGTCCCCATTAAGAACATTGATGTGGAAGCCATAAAATTTACTCAGGAACTGAACCAAGTAACAAGCAAATGCATCGTACTATTGAAGCTTTAATGTCCTGAAGCTGGCAATGTTAGCACTCTAACCTGACACTACAAATCCTTATATAGTTACAAACATACAGAGTAAGAAAGTCACAAGATTGATCTGAAACTAGATTAAGCCTTTCCTTAAAACCATGGTAAATAGATTCATCATTTAACATGCAACTTCATATTAGATGTACTCATCTGATGCAAAGGAACTAACTGCATGAGCCTCTACTTTAATCTCTTGCATATCAGATGATTAAAAAAAAGTGAACTAAAGCTGTTAATAACAAAATCACAGGACAGACTCAAAATTATCCAGAAGATTATAGAAGTTAATTGAGGCTACAGCAGTTTTCTACAGTGCGCTGCTGGAGTACTTGCTTAACAAAACCAGGACAAATCCCAGTTCAACAGCAGTGCCTGAAAGAAAAGAAGAGACACCAAGATATGCGTTAAGTATGTAAAATAGTCTCCGGTATTCTTCAAGGATATGAAAGGAACATAATGAATCCTTAATTGCTTAAAGGCAACATTTTTGTCTTGCCAGAGGATGGATTTCCAAAGAATGATATTTACACTCTCCTACAACCTATAATTTTCTCATTTATTATTTGTCAGGGCCCAAAGACCTTTCACTGCACACAGGATGTTTGATGTGTTTAATGATCCTTTTAACAAACAAATGTCGCAGTCTGAATGAACAAATTAGTTAATATCACTGATATTGCTAATTTAACACCATTAATATCACAGCGCATTCAGCTACAGAACCTACAGGGTCTTGTATAGTATCAAAGCTCTGTTGTTTCCAAGTCTGTTCTCCAGCAGACAGCACAGAGAAGATAACCCACGCATAGATCACATGCAAGGAAATTCAATAAAATGTTTAAAGATTGCTTTGACTCTGTAGTTAGACTATCAGACAAGTGTGACTTAAGAGATCATTTCATAGAGATTTAGAGGCTTTAATTGGAGCTCACTTACATACACTCTTACAGCTGCCTCCACTTTCATCTGTGTGCTGGGATTTGGAGCAGTCAGAAAAGAATCCAAGTAGATCACAGAAACAAACGCATCGTAGTATTTCTATATGTACAGAAAGATCCAAAGATTTACCCAATGAAAGAGATGGCAGAAGATATATTGCAGTGTTATCTTCAGTTTCAACTATGCCTTTTCTTCTTTCTGTATGCACAGCTGAGCTGCATTTTGTAAAGTAATTTGTCTTCACACATATTGTCTATGAATAAAAGCTTTCTAAGAGCAAAATCATATTATTTTTCTCTAAGTCGCTGAACTCTTCTACGCACTTCCTCTGACAAAGAATGACATAGAGGAGCCAGATTCTTTTGCAAGCCTTTCAAACACTGCTGGCACTGCAGCATAAGGGAAAAAAAAACTTGATGAAAACTATAAGGCTTTCAAACAATAAGGATTTTAAACAGAATTTATAACACACAAACCCACTTGCATGGAGAAAGTACCCCAAAATAAACACGGCAGAAGAAAAGTGCATTTGTCAATAACAGATACTTTTTTCCTAAATCAAGTTCAGGGATATGAACTAGATGTTAACAGATTCACCAGAAGTGATTTTAGGATTAAAAACATTTATTCCAAGTTGAATTAAAAAGGGAAGGAAGATGCTTCTGTACACACCTATGTATTGAAACTGTACTGTACACCCATTTAAACTGTACTAAGAAAAAACAGCATTCACACTCCTTACTACACTTTTCTCCAAAGTCACTGGGGTTGAAGGTATGACTTACTAGAAATGCAGAAAGATTTTTCTTACAGTTAGCAGAGAAGGCACATATTGACATTTACTACAACCTTGTTCACCACCCATTAATTTAAATCCAGATGACAGGATCCTGTCATTATATTTAAAGCGAAGACACATACATTTCCTTATTACTCTGTGTAAAATAACTTCATACCCCAGTAAAAAATTAACACTATTATAACAATACAAATTTATTGCTTTTATCTAAAACAAAACAGGAACAGTGGAAAAGAAATAAATCAAACTGAATGATAAAGCATTGTGAAGATCAGCTAATTTTAAACACACATTTCCCCACTTCCTTCTTTTTTTTTAATTTTTTTTAATTTTTTTTATGAGTCCCTTTAAATATTTGGTGTGGAAGAAGGATTTTAACTTTAGTTATGAGGTATCCACTGAGCATTATGGTTTTGGTACTTCAACCTCCCTTAGAAACAAGCTGCAACTTCTAAGGCTGCATCCTCTTACCCTTTCACAGCCACAGAAGTAAAATGCGTTGGTTTAGGATTCTTCTATTAAAACTATACAAACAACAAACAACAGCATCCTAAAACACACTTACACATTTTGACCTACGTTAGTTCCCTCCATTGAACAGCAGTAACTCTGGGGTAGCAGGCAGGGATAACACTACAAACAAGGATGCATAAAGAACTTAATATTGTTAGCACTTCAAGCACAGAGAAGAGAGAATCAAAAATATTAAACCCATAAGCAGATCTAAGAAAATCTATATAACAAGTCAATTGACTGGGACTTGTATATATCAAAAACCTGCCAAAAGTTTCACTCATTCAGTTTCCAGATTGTGAGGAACATAATCTCCTGACATATTTCAGCATCTTTAAGATTCACAATTTCCCTTTCCCAAATACTACTAGAAAACACGAGTTCTTAAACACACTAAAGCCATCTATTACACGGTAGTCATATCCAATAACTCAGTCACAGAGATGGTCAGAACTGTCAGAGCACAACAGAATCTTAATTTACAGTACATCCCTACCTCAGGCATCAGTAATTTCAGCCTTTTACCATGATCACTGTCTTAGATCTTCAAACAGTGCAGACAATTCTATTGCTTTCTTTTTAGGAACTTGAAAAAGGTACTGGGTATTTCTAAATTGGACATGTCTCTCTGGAGCAATGAGACTTCATCCAGTATTTATATTGCTTCTTGAGAAATATTGATATTTACAGTTGTTTCCCCATAACCACAAAGTTATGACCTTTGTTTAGAATACTATATGCAGATTAGAGACAACTCTGCAGCCTAATAGATACATTTTGTTTGAACATTCTTCAAAAAAATCCATTAAATAACGATAATTAGTAATAGTGTTTACACATTAAAACTTCTCTTTCACCACAAACTGTTTAGCCTCACTGTGAGCTGCTATCCTGATTTCACCGTGGAAGGTGAACCTATCTAGGAAATACAGACAATACAAAAGAATAAACTAAAACCAAGGATAAGCTCATTGCAGATATTAGCTACATAAAAGACTTCTACATTGTTCAAAGCAAAAGCAAAGTATCACTGCTCTAATAAGACCAAGTTACAGGTGCCAACATGCCACTGTACATATGTCTTAATCATCAAATCATTTAGTTACTTCAGCTTAAGTTACTTTATATTTGATGTAGAAACTATGTTAGAAAGGTTCCAAGCACAAAACAGGGTGTTGTAAAACTAAAAAGTCATACCTGCTTTATAAACCTCATTCTGCCTTACAGACAGGTTCACCTGAACAAAGTTACCTAGATTGGGTTGATGGATCTTTCACATTAATTCATTCTCTTCAGTATCACGATATTCTGAGCACCAAACCAAACTATCAAAAGACATTATTTCAGACACTTTAATTGGACATTTTGCTCACCAGGATTTGGAAAATAAGAACTCAAATATACATCCCTTATATTTTTCTATATGCGTACATACATATATATATATACAATACACAGGCACAGAGATGAGTTCAGGCTGAACAACTGAACTACTGCATTCACCAAGAAAAAAAAACTAAAAAAAAAAAAAGAAAAAGCACCTTACCCAAGTGCATATGCAAGTATGCTAATACAGAATATAGAAGTTTGCATTTAACTATGGTTCAGACTACTGTATACACTAGCATGCAAAGATCACACGCACACAGAATCCCACAGCAGCTGCACAATCTGAGCACACATCTCACATATTACAAGAGCACTAGAACTCAAGTACAACTACAAGTTGTACAAGAAAAAAAATTCTGTTCACTGAGACGTTCTTACTGCCTCAGAAGCAACACTTCTTTGGATGTTGCTTCTTTCTGAAGACCTTTACACTTGCAGCATCTGTATTTGTAAAAAGACATAGTTCTATCTAATATTGAGATAAGTAACATTTTCATGGAATTCAGAAACATTACAAATCTTTTCTCTTTCTACAGAGGTCAACCACTAATTAGCTGAAATCCTCCTTTGACAAACATGCATTATCTTCCAGAATTTCTCCCCAAACAGCGGGCAGAGTGGTGGGGACAGCCAGAAAAGAGGCAGTTAACAAGCAATGAACAATAGTGAGAAATTCAGACAATCCTGAGAAGTTAAACAAAAAAAACCCAAGTCTTTAAGAGACTAATTCTGATGGAAAAGGGAGGAGCAAGAAGAGGAGGAAAAAAAAAAAAAAAACAAAACTAACCAAAACCAAGACAATACCAAACCACTCATTACAGCTTTTCGGATTTCAAATTAAATCTTGGCATGTACTGGAATGAACACAAGAAATTCTCAAATACAAGAGCATACCAGCACATCTGTTTTTATATTGGAAATGTAGGCCTCTGTCTCATTTTCCAAAATGTCCAGTCCAGCCTGAGAAACTGGCTCCACATATTGATAAAAATGAGAATGTGTTCTGTCAAGGGTACTGCAAGGGATTATTTGAAAGGCAGGTTTTATCTGCTCTTCATGGAAACTGGCAAAGGCACTGAGGACTCTTCACAGAGGTATAATCTCACCAACATCTTTAACCAAAACTCTCTGACAGGTTTGCTGCAGTTCTTGATCTTAATTTTACTCTATTTTCAAATTCACAGTGAGGCTACATCTTCAGGTGGCTGAAAGATGTTGACAAGGAAAACTAGAAAAAGAAATATTGTCTCTTTCTGAGGGACTACAACTACTTGGACAATAGTTTAATCATTCCATGCTACCTATAGAGCAAGAAGTTAGAGCTGCCAGGAATTGAAATTAATTACTTCTAAAAACAATTTTGAAGGGAAGATAAAATATAAGTTCACACCCTTTCCAAGCTGTCAAGTTCTCTGAGATATTAGGTACTAAATCTTGCACCTCCAAAACACACATCTGCTATTACACAGCAAAAGTATTTGTTTTATTCCATCACTTTCTTTTCATTTGCAACAGAAGTGGGTCTTACTCACTGAGATACCTACATCAGTCATATTTGCAAATCTGACAGCAAGTATATCTGCCTGCACTTTATTTTTAGCTAAGCAGCGATAATTCTTCTCACCTGGTATCCTCATAACAGAAATGCTTCAAAGGAAGTCACAGCAGCGGAATACATACTTTCTTAAGAATAAAACATACAGAGATGTAGCAAAGCATCACCTATTCCAACTTCACATTTTGTTTACTGAAATAATATTAGCTACCCAGGTGGAAAAATGACAGACATTTTCCTACCCTTCTGGGAAAGATGACAAAGATATTCGAATACCAAACTAATCAAGATGGTTTTATGCAATAAGGGCAAACACTTTCATCTAGAAATTAACTGAAAAAAGACTCCTTGCAAGGAATCTAAAGCAGCAATGAGAAAGGAGGGGAAACTGGGAATCCATAAAATGCTTTGATAACACTGTATTTTCTGAATGAAATAAACACATACAAATCCCTCAATATTCAAACCACAAAACAACTATAATAATCAAAACCTATGATACCAGGAACCTCTCCTTGAATACCATGACCTATGCTTAAGAGAGCCCAAAGTTCATCTGAGCTCCCCAATACAGATTAAAAATAAAGCTGTCCTATTTACACTAATACTTCAAGCGCTTTCCTAAACCTCACATATTCCACTTCTGCACCCCCCAAAACCAACTAGACAGTTAAGTCACAATTGAGAACGATAGCACCGGGTTGGTTAAGTTTTTGAGCAACACATGTAAAATTTTTAAGTTTCACTGCTGCAGGACACAATACGAAATGCAAGAATCAATCAAATTCTATGAAGAGGATTGACTCGGAGGACTTTCATGTGTTTAATCAAAACAACATCCTTACATGTGTCAGTTTTACTCCCACATAATGAGAAACTAGAGAGAAACACTGAGACTAGTTGGGACAAACTACATTAAAATATCATTCTGTAAACTCATTAAAATTACATTTGGAGAGGAAAGGAGTGAGAATTGCTACACACACAGCTAACACTAAAACAATTACTCCATTTGCATCCTTTAGGAAACTCTTAAGCACATTATACTCCAGTGTGTAAATTCTTAAAGATGGCTCACCACACTTCACATGTCTCACACACACTAAGCATAAAGCCATTGCACTGCAGATTAATTTCCAAGTGCAGCTGACACCTGACCAACTAAGTGGTTTTCACAACTACTGTTTGGTAGATAACACATTCACTGTTAATAGCGAAGACATTACTTACACCAGGGCAAAAGTGAAGAAAAAACATCGTATTTTCACCAACAGCTTCTGTCTGTAATCTACTAAGCGTAACGTTAGTCACAGAAAAGCACTGATGACTTCATTCACATGCTCACAGGTTGGAGAAAGCAAGGGAGATGCCACAAACTTCACCTCTGCACGGTTTCGCATCCATACACGGTGCTTTAGAAGGAGAAAAAGAACAAAAAAAACCAAAACCAAACCCCAACAAACTAATTAGAGACCTACCTACAACTCTACCACGTCTTCGCCTGGAGCCCTGCAGCCTGGCAGTGCTACCGAACAGCCCAGCACAGGAGCAGGAACCGCAAGTTTTTTGCACAGAGCACGTTATCTCACAGCTCAGCCACTGCCTCACGGCGTGACCTTGGGCGAGTCACTTCCCCCGCATCCCGGCTCCCCACCTGAGAGCCTCCCGCTCCTCAAAGCGCCAAGGACGAAACACCAGTAACTACTCACCACAAGCGCCTACACCGGGGAAGCTGGAATGGGAGGGAAGGAGGAGGAGAACTGGAAGTGGGGGTTTCCTTACTTACGGGTGATTAAAACCTCTCCGACAGTGATTCAGCCTCCCGCCTGGGGGAGGATCTCCCCCCACACCTTCCCCGTCTCGTACTGTACGGGTTGAGCCGGAGAAGAAGCCGGCAGCTCCGGCTCCCCCGCCCCAAGCGCACGCCCCGGCGGGGAATCGATCCCTCGGTGCCTCCCGCCCCCACCGCCAGAACCCTCCCGGCGGCCCAGCCCGGCCGCGCTCTGAGGCGGCGTTAACTCACAGCACCCGCCGGGCGGAAAACTCACAGGTGGCCCGGCGCCGCCGGCGACCTCCGCGGCGGGAAGCCGGTTACCTCAGCACGGCGCGGGCAGCGAGAGAGCTGGGGCTGCGGCGCTGCGCTCCGCTCCCCGCCGCGGGGCCGCGCAGCTCCAGCCGCTGCCGTCGCCTGTCCCTGCGCGGGGCCGACTCCCTCCCACCCTTCCTCGCGCAGCCGGCCAATGCGGGCCGCAGCGAGGAGCCGGCTTTAACCATCTGTTGCGAGGCGCCTCCTCCAAGCGCTGCCGCCTCCCTCGCCGGGGGGCTCCCGCCCAAGAGCCCCGCCGGGGAGGTGGGGAACCAGGAGGGAAGCGTTTCCCCCCCCCCGCTAGCTGTTTGCCCTCTGTACCCTGAAGAGCTGGGGCTGTTCCCGCCCCCACGACCCCATTTACCTCAGGATCGCCGCCTCCTCAGGGCTGGCGCCCCTCGCCTCAGCGCTCTCCTCTCCGCGCCCTCTGCCCTTCCCCTGCACAGCACCCGCGGCTCCCCCCGCCCGCTGAGGGGCGAGGGAAGAGCAGCTCGGCTTGGGGTGCCCCGAAGAGCACTGGGCACCGCCCCGGGCAGCTCCGCGTTAGGAGTGCCGGGTGGGCAGCGAGGCGGGAAAGGACGGGGATGGGAACGGGTGATCCATCCAGGAACAGGGATCACTCGCGGGGTCTGATCCTCCTCAGGTTGGTGGGAATAAAGTCCTAGCCTGATAAAACTTCAGTACTTCCCGCTTAATAAGGGGGGTTCTCCACATGGAGTGTCAGGAGGCGGGCGGTGGTATTGCACGGAGAAATGGGCCTTATCCTACCTCAATGGGCTAAACCAGGGCTAAAATCTGCTGCTTTTAGACTTCTTAGACATCTCCTGTGGAGAAGCCGTTCCGAAACAGTCAGAAGTCTCTCTCATTGTGTAATGTTTCTGAGTTTTAGCCTTTCACGTTCATAATTTGAAGGTTTTCACGGAAACATGGGGACAGCCTATACGCAGGGTCCCTTACTCTAGGCCCCTATCTCCACATCGGAGGATGGTAGTTTGGATGTTTTCAGTGCAAGCATAAACTTTCCCCAAAAAATCCAGAGACACAGTGCCTGTCTTACTTCTCTTTTTAAATTAGAAAAGCATGATCAGAGTTTTCTGTGGAAAGAAAATATGTACATTTGTTGTGGGTGTTAATGCAGGATCTAAATGAATTTCTGTCCATTTTTGAAACTGTCAGATTCTTATTTCTCACCACAGCAGTGTCATTAAATTATAACTTTAAAACCAGAGTGCAGACCAGATACAATTTGCAGGACTTGCAAGATTTTTGATATATTATTATGCAGATTTTAAGGTTATCTTCCTCATTGACGTGTTTGATCTGTAGCTGGATAATCTTGTGAGTGAATTAAGGTCCTTTCATTATTAAAAAATATAATTTATGGGAATAAAGTCAACCACCTGTATTTCATACCAATGCTGTTACAAAATGACTTGTAAATGATAGTGTGTTATTCCAAATAGACACTTTTGAAGATGAGATACATCCCTTACCCACTAGGAAGGCTTTATCTTTGCCTGAAAGGGTCCTAACACAGCTGAGATTTGTCTTATTATTACAAAAATGTTTCAAAAATACTCAAATTATTTGAATTTTTCTTATAAGACTCATGATGGATGAAATTTTGCCCTTATGTATGCATGTGGAATGCCTATAAATCTGAAGGAATTATTTGTCATTACAAGATATTTTTAAGGAATGGTTTCTATGTAGTCATAATTACTAGAATGACAAATTAACTAGTGAATCTTCCATTAATCTTATAAAGCTATTCTCAATCCAAAGTTATTCCCATATATATTCTAATCAAGGCTTGTCATAATAATTTTGTGAGATATTGTTTCTAACATTGCTGCAAGGTTTTGTCTTAGTACTCTGAGAATGTTATTACTATTATGGAATTTATTAATACATAGAAATTCCATCTAACATGTTAAACCAATTGTTCTAGGTGCCAAACATTTGCATAAAAAGATGCTCTTCATTTTAATGCTTCAAACATCATCATATACAGAAGCCAAAGAATGGTTGGAAATACAACAATCCATAGGCAAACGACTGGCCTCTGTAAGAGTGAAAATACAAATAACTCACTTGTACAAGAAATCTTGGCAGAATCCAAAAGCATATGGAGGTAAGTGGTATCTCAGTCCACTGTGGTGATAAACACTGTTGTTAATTATAAAAACCTATGCCTTAAGCCTCAAAATAATGTTTCTCTATGAAGTGTTTAATTTCATAAGCAAAATGATTACTGCAAAGGCAGTTACTTACCTTTTTTAAAATAAGCATCCTTTCCCCTGCTTCATTACAGTTCTAATTACTTATTTGTATAGGTTAAAATATGACAAATTCTGCATTCATACATCATCAGTATTGCATACGTCATGGGTGTGATTACAGCAAGATTCAAATAGATCAACAATATGCCATCACTTCAAGGATTTTCTTCTGTAGTTTTACTTCCTATTCTCTCAGTATATGACCTTGGGAACTCATTGAACGCTTTTGTGAACTATTCATTTCATCTGTGACATCTGGGATAGTCATACTTGAAGAAGTGCACTTTATTAGTAATAACGTTTTGGGAATTTATTTATCTGTAGCAAATGAACTAGTAAGTAACCTCTTTGAGTAAAAGGATCTAATCATCATAACATCCAGCAATTTGCATTGAAAGAGGGTACATTTAGATATAAAGAAACTTTTTTACTGTGAGGGTGACGAAACGCTGGTACAGGTTGTCCCAAGAAGCTGTGACGGCCCCAAAGCCAGAAGTGTTCAAGGCCAGGTTGGATGTGGCTTTGAGCAACC
>JBCJKH010033132.1:0-15513 GCA_039877255.1 Loriculus beryllinus
CCACCATCCTCCCCACCCTCTCAGTCAAAGTCTGTATATTAAAACAATTCTACCTTGGGACAGCCAGAGCTTTTGAAACCTTTACCATTAGCACATATAAGCCACAGTAAATTGGGATGCAAACCCCTGGATGCAGAGTTCCCGTATGAAATCAGCTCTTCATACCGTGGCTGTGGGTGACCAACCAGGGTCTATAAGGGTGACACATGCTGCTCAATTAGAGCTGCAAAACCAGGAGCATCAAGGAGTTTTGGCTGCATTACAGTGGGGTTCAGACTTGCTCTGGGACAGTATTACAATGCTAATAGGCACACATCTGCTGCAAAGGGGAAAGGTATGCAGAGATGGAGAGGGAAGGGAGGATGCAGCAGCTGCCACTGCAGCATCTGTACTGTGAGGTGTCACTGTTTGTGGCTGTAGTACTTCCGATGTACCGGTTGCATTGGCCCCATAGAAATCGCAGCATATTAGGAAAAACCCTTCACTGAAATTATGGTCAGGCGTTGGAACAGGCTGCCCAGGGCAGTGTTGGAATCAGCATCCCTGAAGTGTTCGCAAACCGTGCAGATGAGACCCTTTGTGACATAGTTTAGTGATGTACTTGACAGACCTGGGGCAATGGTTGGGCTTGATGATCTTATAGGTCTTTTCCAACCTTTTTGATTCTATGATTCTATGGCTGCATTGGCCCCATGTGTGGCACTATTAGATCTGTCTACAACATATGTTATGAGGTCATGCAGAGATCCATAAGGAAACCTTGAAAGAAACTCAAGATCCTGAAAGCAGCAAAACTGTGTTAGAACATCTAGAGGAGTGCCTGTTTGTGGAGGTGGGTGGTATGTGTACAAGGTGTTGCACTGTGCAGGCTGTGGGTTAAGCCTATGTTATTAATACTCTCCAAATGGCATGTGCTTTTCAGAAGGAAGATGCTATGATATTTTTGTGTATTATTAAACCTACAAGGAGATGAGCAAAGTATCCCTAAGGGGAAGATTTCTCCGAGATACTCCACATCTGCAGCTAAAGGCGTTTCCACTGCTATGAAGTTACCTCTTCTTTCCAAACAGAGTAATGATGGGATCTTGGTTATGGCACTGCTGTTGTGTATCAGCTCTTTGGAGGGTGTGAGATCACATCTCCTGCATGTCACAACAGGAGGAACAAAACCTAGGCTGAAAATAGCTTTCTGCAGCGAAGCGAAAGAAAAACAGGGTCTGATGCGTCCAAGAAATGCAGCTGCAATTTACTCATAAACAGGGGGAAAAATGATTGACTGACAATGTACAAACAGTTCCCATATTAAACTTCTGATTTCATACTGGTTTTTACACCCACCCTTCCACTCACCCCACAGCCAAGCCGCTAATTATATCCTTCCTATTGTTTTGCCAATTCCTCCTCTGGCAAACAATGGGAGGGGAGAGGATTATGGAGACCGATGCACTTGACAGTAGAAATAAATAAGCAAATGAATACATAAATAAATAAATAATGCTCCCACTAGTCACAAAGAGGAGCCTATTTCATCCTTCCTCCAGTATCTTGAGCCAAACTTAAAGGGTTATCCAGGAAAAAAACCATGATGATCTGGTGCCTCGGAGAAATAAGTATCAATTAATTCTTAATTAACATGGCATGACAGATTGATTTGAATAAATAGAACCTTTTAAATGAATGTCTTTCTATGCTGTGGGTTGAAACAAGATGCCTTGTGGGATAACGTGCAGCTCCCTATTATAATATACCATCTCTAGCATTGTAGCACCTGGAGGCTTAAAGTGCATCGCTAGCCCAACATGTTTGATTCTGTATAAATATACAGTTGGTAAAGATGCTTATCTTGGATTTGTAGTGTAAACAAGAAGATATGCTATGGAGATCCTGTGACAGGTAGATCAAGTCTAAAGAAAACAGGGAACTTTAGAAAACCTGAAAAGATTAGCAGTTTCTAATTAGGTGGAAAAAAGGGACTTTGTACAACTTATTCCCCCCAAACTTACCTATATAAAGTGTTTGTAAATGTCCCAGAATAATTAGGAGTTGCGTTATGGAGTTTAACAGGAAAATAGATAGGAAAAAGGTGCACAGGTTGCAGCAGAATGGCATGAAAGCCAACAAAAGCAGCCAGTGTTTTCAAGTTGGGGAACCTAATGCCAGCCAGCTAATGCTATCTTTCCTCACCTGAGTAAAAATAGCCTGATCAGCAATGAACCACAGTTTCCATTGAGAGCTGAAAGTGAGCAGCCACTCTGAAGATCAGCCTGTTTCCATATCAGTGCTGGCTGCTCCAAAGCAAAGATGCTGGCTGAAAAGCACCCTGAGAAATACTTTACCTACCCTGGGGCATTTTATTCCTTTTAAGGAGACAGTAAAATTACAGCCCCTACTATTTGTACTGTTCATATTCACTTTCATGGCCTTTTGCAAACTTGATTTGGCAGCTTAACACAGTGTACTTGGGAGGCGGCTATCAATGGACCCCTTGAGGTGGAGAAGTGATTGCCACATATGGTTGACTCCAATGCTCAGTTATACATAACTGAGTTAAAAATCTGTGTTTCCATAGGAAAACATAGAATCACAGAATGGTTTGGGTTGGAAAGGACCTTCAGCTCATCCAGTTCCAACCTCCCTGCCATGGTCAGGGATACCTTACACTAAACCATGGCACCCAAGGCTCTGTCCAACCTGGCCTTGAACACTGCCAGGGATGAAGTTTTTACCAATTAACTAATTAATTAATTAATTAATCTGGGGTTTGTTATTGACTCTCTGATCCTTTGTCACTAATCAGATCAGCTAGCAGCAAAAAGGTTGCTAAATACATTAAAGTTAAACAAAACTGAGTAGCAATCTTTTCTAACAAAACTTCTCCAGGTTATGTTGACAAGTAAGCATTCACCTTCAGTAAAAAGCCATCTAGATGTACCCTGTGAACTTATCCATCTCTTAGTAAAGAGAGCTTGTCATGTTCAGTTCAGCAATTTGGGGAGTTTTATTTTAGGGATTTCCTCTCCTTTTCCTCACTCCACACAGTTTGTTGTAGGCTGTCACCTCATTATACTCTTACTGCTTCCCATGAAAAGCTGACTTTGAAAACACTTCTTTTCCTGGCTATTTTTCACCTCCTTCTTTTTTTCCCTTTGATTCACAGTCTTTATCTTACGGTGAGATCTTTCTCAGGGATCAACTTTATGAATCTTGGCTACAGACACAACATTTCAGCTCACACCAGACCTAATACTTACAAGCAACCAAACCCCAACACACTGTATGTTTCATTGGAGTAGGCTAAATATGCATATATGTGTATATATCTGTACGTATATATCATATATCTATAAAAATATGTATGTATATAGGAGATAGGGTCTGAATACCCAATGGATTGATACTGATCATTGTTATTATGGAAAGAAGCTATTTAACTCCTTACAGCAACAAGTGATTTCTCCCCAGAGAGTAAGGAATGAACTCCTGGACATAACCTTGCTTTAGGAACTGCCCCTTAATGTGTGTGCCAGTATCTGTACAGCCCTGATGATTAAAACACTGGTGCTCACTAACTACTTCCATCCTACCTTGCAAGTCAACCTGATTCTGCTTCAATTTCATTTAAATATCACTTTATGTTCAAGGCTATGAGTTTTAGAATTCACTTGACCATACTCATCATTTTATTATTAACAGGCATTTCATTCTCTCCCTTTATTGTTCATGTCAAAATTTCCCAGGTTGAGGGGAACATTTCCTACTTCTTTACATGAGCCTGTGGGTGCCTCAGCCCTCACCTGTAGTGCTAGGTGCTGGTGCTAGCCCTCACGTGTAGTGCTAGGTGTATGCACATCTTCCAGCTGAAAAGGTCTTAAAATCTGAATAAAGAAGGTAAGTATCAAAGAGATAACTTTGAACCCACATTACAGATGGGAAATAAGGGCTTAGGAACATTAATTCCTGAAATCATCCCATCTAGCTTTGGACAACGGCCATGCATAATTCAGGCGTCTAGTTGCCCTAGACTGTAGTCTACAAGGAAAAAGAGAGCAAGAGAGAGACAGACTTCTCTGCAAGCAATTCATGTGCTTTATGGACTAATTATTATAGAGAAATCCAGTGTTCTCTTACTGCCTGCACAGGAAGACTGGATTAGCCAACACTTCATTTAGGTCTCAGAATCCGTTATCAAAATACCCACACATCCAGTAATTTCCTTACCCATTGAAGCTTCCTGGGGAGAAGTCTAACCACATCATCTTTCCCTACTGCTAATTTGTTCTCTATTTCAGTTCTGCCTATTTCCCATTTAAAAGCCACCCTTGTTTTCTAGCCTAAATGTAGTTTCTGATAACTTTGTACCATTTTGACTCTGCCTTTAGGGGCTCCCTGGTCCCTTGCTGTCTCCATTTCTTTCTATGTACAGGATCTTACCAGTCTCATTCAGGTGAAAACTGTCTAACACTGGATTTGGAGTAGTCAGAATGGATTTATGAAGAAGAAATCATGCTTGATCACCTGACTGGCCTGTGCTGCTGAAGCCAGTCACTGGTGATGTACCTGCGGGGTTGATACTGGGTCCAATACTATTAAGCCTCTCATTAATGGGATTTGGATGAGGCACAGTCCACCTTGGGCAAATATCCAGGTGATACAACACTAGAAAGAGTGGCTGATAGACCAGAAGGTTGCACTGCTACCCAAAGGGACATGGACAGGCTGGAGAAATGAGCCCACAGAAACCTCCTTATGTTCAACAAAGGAAAATGCCAAATCCTGTCCCTGGGATGGAATAAACTCAGGCACCACTTCAGGCTGGGGACAACTGTCTGAAAAGCAGCTTGGCAAATAAGGACCCGGTAAGGATTCTGGTAGGCATCAAGAACCAGCAGTGGGTTCTTGGGGCGAAAAAGGCCAACAGTGTCCTGAGCTACATTAGGCAGAGCATTGACAGAAGTTGAGGAAGAGGATGCTCAACCCATAGTGGGACACATCAGGGTGCTGAGTCCCTTTCTGGGCTCCCTACTACAAAAGAGACATGGACATACTGGAACAAGATGCATAGAGGGCTATGATGCTCCTTAAGGGACTGGAGTATCTTAATAGGAGAAGATGAGAGAGCTAGGACTTTTATTAATGTACATAAAACCTGATGGATGGGGTAATGAAGATGGAGACAGATATTTCTCATGGACTTGGCAATCCTGGGGTAAGAGTTGGACTTGATCTTTTCCAACCTAGCTGATTCTATGAGACTATGATTCAGTGGTGCAGAGCAACAGGACAAAAGGCTACGTGCACAATCCAAAATATGTGAAATTCCATCTGAACATTGGTAAAACCTTATTTGCACTGAGGGTTGTCAAACATTGGAACAAGTTGCCCAGAGTGGAGTCCCACTCATTGAGTTGGTAAAACTTCAGCTGGACGCCATCAGTCTCAGCATTGCTTCCTGTTCATCTGAGGAGTCCTAGCCATAATCTCCAAGCAGCCATCAGCCTTCCTTCTCTGTCACGGTGGATAATACCACCATCCTGTCATATGTCCAGAACCTTGCTATCAGCTTCAACTCATACTTCTTTCTCAGATGCCACTTCACAGTTGCATCCAAGCCTATCAGATCAATTCTGTTTAACACACTTAAGGTAACACCTTTCTTCTCTCTTTACCCATCTATGTAAATCTCTTATCTCAGGCTTTATCTGGCTTTATCTCAGGCTTTTATTGAACATCTTAATTACTTCAGAATCACTTTTGTTTTTCATAGAGGTATATTTGTCCTGATGATATTCCCTGGACACAAAGGCCGTTTTTCCAGATATAGCCTTGATTCCCCTTCCCTGTTCATATCAAAACTAGGCAGTCTGCATCCAATCAACCTACACAACCATTTTCCACAGTTCATGTACTGGATTTTTAAATGAGTGCTTTTGTATTTTCTTCCATGCTGTTCCCCATAAATATCTGTAAAATAACTTTGTTATTCTCTTCCTTTCTCTGCAGTAATATCTAGGAAGCAGAGATAAGGGCCAGGTCACAAATGCTCTGTTCGCATTGTCCATCATACCAATTAGCACTTTCTTATTACATCCATGGGTCTCCATCTGTCTGTCATTATCTATGGCTTCTTGATTTGCACTTAGATGTAAGTCATTTCATGCAGAGAACGTCTATGTTTTTAGAGTGCCTGACACAGTAAAAAGGAGTCCTTGACTGGCACTGTAATGCGAACTATCATTGTCAGATAATAAGGATAAACACAGATTAATAATAGATGTGTTCTAAAGAAATCACTGAAATTTCAATTAGAAATATGTGCACAAGCAATATTACAACTGGCATAATTTGATTTTAAACAACAAAACATCATTAGTACATCCCACATACTGGAATTAGTACTTACTTTTTGTAGTAACCGTTTTAGAAAGATCTAGGAATAATCCATCAAATACTTCTTGGAGGATACAGTTTTAACCTGGACATGTGTTATTCTCAGTCTACCTGTAAAAAGACAGAGAGACACACACACACAAAAATTAAGTCAGTGTTTTCTTTAGTGATTTGTAACTTATTTGGTATCCAAAATGGATTGAAAGCATCTGCTAACAGGTAGACAAGGCACATACACCAGTCATCTATATATGTGTTGTTCAAGTGGAATATCGCATCAGCATTGTACCAGGGTATACTTAGCCGTCCCATGGAAATAAATGTATGTGTTAAATATAAAGTAAGGCTTTCTGTACAGCACTTAGAATTAAATGCCTGTCCTTGGTTAACTATGCAAACATCCATCCCTTTGCTAAAAGAGTAACTTATCGGTTCCTCAGCTGCAGTTTGAAAGGTTTCCACTTAACACGGTAGTTCTTCCTTTCCTGTTTTGATTTTGCAGTCCTCAGAAGGTGAAAGGATTATTTCATTTGTGTGGTTATCCCAAATATTTCCTTCCTTAAATCTTTCACCCTTATTAGAGTGAAACAACTGGGTTTTTACACAGATGCTTCTTGTCGTTTCTACTCACATCAGTAAATTCTGTCTTTTCTGAGTTGCTTGTGGTATTGAAGAGCCTCAGTTTAAAAGCAAAGATACATCTGTGACAAACCTGTCATAAGCAGGAGGTTCAAAGAAGATGCAGCACAGTACCGGGGTTCCTCTTCTCTTACACCTCTTATTAGTCTATTAGCCTCAAGCTCCCTCTCTTAGGTCCTTTCTGTGTCTCAGGAAGACAAAGTCCAATATGGACTGGGGAGGTGAAGAAGAGACCACAGAAACCGCATGTGTGTGGTTTCACTGAAGGCCACATTTGTCAGGGCCAGCAGCTTTCCCAGGCTACCCATTTTGCTTGATATTCATCTCTTTTACATGCACTCTGGTGCACAAGGTCTTGCAGAATTGGAGTAAAATAAGGAATCTGAATGAAGTGAACGCACTATTATAGAGGTGGGCTTCCACGTCCTTCCTTGGCAACCTGTTTCTGCATATATGGCCTGAAACTCCATTGACCTTTTAATCTTGCCAATTGTAAATGAATTTTGAATCCAAGCTGTCCACTGGAAAGGTGCAAAGGTCACCTTTAAATAGCTGCTCTGCTACATTGCCCTTTACTCCATGGTCCACATCCTCTGGCTTCCTCCCATTAATTCTGCTTCTTGAACAACTCTGCTTTCACTGATTGTGTCTTTATACAGATTGTTTCTTCCTCACATGCATTTCTCAGAGCTGCATCTCATTTTGGCATTTCTTGCTTAAGGTTTCTAATCCTTCTATCTTCACTGATTTATGCAGTGCCTCCCAATTTGGATCATCTGTGATTTTAATTAACATGTACTCTTCCTGTCTTTTAGCTAATGAATGAAGATGTTTAAAGAAGACTGGACTCAAGACTGCTCCCTGATGTTCCCCCACTAGAAAACTCATGCGATTCAACACATTTCCATTTATTCTCTCACTTTGCTAACGGCCCTGTGGATGGTTTTTAATCAACATCACAGGGTCCTTATCTAAGCCAATCTGAATTAATTTTGTGAGTATCCTCTCTCACAGGTGTTCACTTCAACAAGAGGGAAAACAAAAGAACAAGAGGCCATTGCTCACCAAAAGGCTTTTCTGGGTGATTTGAAAACGAGGAGGAGGTGAGAATAAATGGTTCATTCTCCTCTCTCAGGATTCTGGTACACTCATGGTCCCCCACCGCCATAATATCTATACTTCTCCTAATTTTTAATGTATGTATTTTTAAACTACTTGTCAAGGTAGGGAAATGCTATTATTCCCACTTTTATGAATAAACTCCAGCACAGAGAGAATAAGGAGGTGGTCAGCTCTGCACTTTTAGCAGTCATGGTTACTAATTGAGAGGTTATGGTTGCTTTTGCATTTTCACCTCTATAGATGCCTGCCCATGTATCTCTGGGATGACTGAGCAAATGCACCATCAAAGTGATTTAATTTCATCTTTAAAACACAAAATAAATTAAGAAATAATAAAATCCATGTTTATATGTCAGTATGCACATATCTATATCATGAAGACAGGCTGAGAAAGTTGGAACTGTTCAGTGTGGAGAAGAGAAGCTGCATGAAGACCTCAGAGCAGCTTCCAGTATCTGAAGGGGGCCTACAGGGACTCCAGAGAGGGACTCTTCATCAGGAACTGTGGTGATAGGACAAGGGGTGATGGGTTCAAACTGAAACAGGTTAGATATAAGGCAGAAGTTCTTTACTGTGAGGGTGGTGGGGCACTGGAATGGGTTGCCTAGAGAAGTGGTAAATGCTCCATCCCTGGCAGTGTTCAAGGCCAGTCTGGACAGAGCCTTGGGTGCCGTGGTTTGGTGTGAGGTGTCCTATTCTAAGATTCTATGATTCTATGACCTGAATACCATTTTGAAAGACTGAGACAAACTAGATGTAAAATGATGTCAAAAAAAGTGAGCGTCAGGCACCCAGAGCACATAAGTGCTTAATCCAGATCACAGGATATAGACTAAGACATAGAATGATATCAGCTGTAGATCTGCAAGTTATTTGGACACTTTCTTCTCACTCAGTTGGGCATTGAGATATTTCTGAAGACCTGGACCAAAATGCTTTCCATGTTATACAGGAAGTTTGCACTGGATTTGAACCCAGATCTGCCAAGCTTAAAATGTGGTCCCCACCTAAGGACGTCTCTCCTTTCCTATCAAGAGGATAATAATGTCATGTGATGGACATTTAAGCTCCAGTCAGTTTTATGACTACATTCTTTTGTTCCCCAGAAAATAGGATCTCACCCTGTCTACATGCACAACTCCCTCCACTGTTACCTCCCAATAAACAGTTTTAATGTGTCATTCACATTCCTTTTGGATGAAAATAAAAGGCCCCTTTCTGCTACAGGGCAAAGGATTAGGAAAGGCGTTTGCAGTATGGACTTACTTTATGGCGGTTATTTGTTTTCTGACATATTAACTGATCTTTCTGAATCAGCTCTGAAACATCCTAAAAAATTCAAGTTATGTGTGTTTTTTTTAATAAAGTCCAGCAGGATTAAAAAATAAAAGACAATTGCCCCCATTTCCCTCCCACCCCCCTCACAATCAAAGCTCATGGGGGAAAAAAAAAGAAGGAAAAGGAACAAAGCTGTCCAGCAGCACCAACAGCCATAAAGAAACTAATCATGAGCTAACAAATGATCTAAGGGAGCACAGAGGAAGGTAAAAGCATGAAGAAGACAATTAAGGAAATATTTGCAGGAGCAAACTTTATAAATACTCATTATAGCTTTTAAACACATGTCCAAATGAATAGGTGTTCCTGCTTCTGCCTTTCCCACTAATACATTCAGTGCAAAAAAACCACAGAGGACTAAATGTTTGTCACCAATATTCTCCTCATGTGAGGAAATAATTACAGTTTTTTTTTCTCTACTTTTTTAAACACAGCCAGGTTGGAAATGAATTGCCTTTGACTTGCTAAAAATAAGCATAAGAAACTTAATCTAAGTCCATCGCTGGTGCAATTTATACCATACACAACTTCAGTGAGGTGTAATTAGCAGTGCATTGCAGTAATTTATTATTGGTTTAAACAGCCTGAACAATCGGGACCTTCCAGCAAAATGGGAATATAGGAAGTTATGTGCCAGACATATTATTCTGGTTTATATTAATTCAGTTATTTTACCTTCGGTGCACATTCATCTATCCATACAGTGCGAATGCTCCATTGAGAAGGATGCTGAATATTGAACCTTTGGCTCAATATGAAGTATGAACTCTGAAGCATAGCTGCAATAATACTTCCATTTGCATTATGATGATTAACATTCCTCTGAATAGGAAGCATCCAGTAATATTAATTGCAGAAATAGTGAGATTCCAATTGTCATAAATCACTGTGCAGTGTAAAGCAAGCTCTCCGAAAATGTTACAGAAAAATAGGTTTTGTGTGGGTTTTAGAGTTAATTTCAACCTCATTTTCATCAGGCTTTCCCATTTGTGTCTGTTGACGAGACAGTAATTATGCTTTTCTCTTGATTAACACATTCTTTTCAGTAAGGTCCCAAACAGTTTTCACGTGAAAGGCTGAATTCAACAGACCATGGTTTTTCCCATTACAGACTTAGCATTCACCCGTAGTTAATTTATCTCACAGATACTTCCTGTCTCATAGGAAGAAGGGTGGCCTTGAAGCTAATGCTCCTGATTTGATCAGAAGTTTTCTCCGCAGCAGTTGAAATGAATGCTTTTTCAAATATGATGATTATTGAATTCATTTAAAGAGTGAAAATAGGGGGTAATGGTCAAATGGTATACAGTTTCTCTACTTAAAGCTCCGATCTAAGGGAGATTTCACCTTACTTGAAATAACACCATCTCTAAATCTATGCAAACTTATCAAATCCTTATATATATATTTATATCTTTGTATCAAGTCGAAATTTCCCCCTTCATTACCATTTCTCTCCTCAACACTGAGCAAAATTGGCAATATTCATTGGTGAATCAAAGCGAGCAACTTTGACATTTGGTACATGAGCTTTCATTCATAACAGGCATACGATGCAGTGGTTTATTTTGATGTATCACATTGTACCCTAAAGAGCATCCAAAAATAAAAATGCTTTCATTATAACTGCTGTAAAAATCAGGGATCTGTATCAGGGACCACACACAAGGAGAGAATGATTTCTTGGCACCTGCATGCTTTAATCCAGACTTTTGGTGGTTGGATTGTTTTGGGGTTTGCTTGCTTGGGGACTTTTTTGGATATGTTATTTCCAAACGTATCATGCATTCAAAAAGCAACTGAGGGGTCTAAGCAGTGTTCAGCCCTGGAAATAGCAGAGTTTTTCCTGATAGCATGCTGCTTTGGGCCATCCCTGATTAACTCACAGTAGTCGAGATGGCCCTAAATTACTGCGGTGCCAATTGAATTCCTAATGACAGTGTCCACTTTGCAACAACCCCCACCGAGATGGCAGTAATTAGTGCCACGCTCAACAGCACAAGAAATGGCCATAGATGGCCTGGTTGCTGCTTGGAGGCTGAGGGAAGGAAGTAGGTCGTGGACATGTTCTCACCAAGGATGTTAAGACTAACTGAATTTCTGGCTAGGAATACTGTATTCCTCATCTCTGTGCCTGATCTGAGGATGCTGCAAAGCAGTTAGACATGTTCTGTAGTCCACTTCATCCCCAAATAATGCTTTTAGCAGACGTTTATCGTTTAAGTCTCACTAGTGTCAGCAGACCTTCAATCTGTGCCTGAAGTCAAGTTCTCTCAGGATACCACGGCCAAATGAAGAGAGTCTGATGAGCTGGAAACACTCATGACCAGGATTAAATAAATAGATACATATATAAACTGATCACTACTGTATGCTTCTCTCCATCTCTTTCTCCATTATCACCTTCTGCTGCAAAGCAATGACTGGGGGTTTGCTGTCTAACACAGCAGCTAAGCAGGGTGAGGTGGGAAGCAGACACAGCACATGTTGAAATGAGCTGAAAATCATCCTCCCAAAAGAAGCTCTGCTCACAGGACAACCTGCCATTATTTTGTTCCTCATGGAGAACAGAAAGCCATGTCTGATGTATTCAGAGATCATAGGCACGTTCCAAACAGGCAGCAAATGAATGCATAACAGAATCTGCACTGGGTTCAACAGAGTCTGCACTGGGTTCAACAGAGTCAAAGGACATTTTTCTCTAAAGCAGTGCATTCCTTTGCAATGACTGAAGCCCAGCCACCACTACCCTATCACTTTCTACAGCTACCTGAAAAGAAGTTGTAAAGAGATGAGGTCAGTCTTTTCTCCCAAGTAACAAGTGACAGGATAAGAGGAAATGGCCTCAAGCTGCACCAGGGGAGGTTTAGATTGGATGTTAAGACCCTTTTTTGCCCTGAAAGGTTTATCAAGCACTGGACCAGGCTGCTCAGAGCACTGGTGGAGTCACCATCTCTGGAGGTACTGGAAAGACATGTAGATGTGGCACTTAGGGACATGGTTTAGTGGTGGACCTGGCAATGCTCAGTTAACAGTTGGACTCAATGATCTTACAGGTCTTTTCCAATCTAAATGATTCTATTATTCTATAAACATGCTCCAGACCTGCACATCCTCTCTTTTAATGCCAAATGGCCACCCCATGTAAAAATATTTATTGGCTTCAGCCTAATGTTTCATTGCCATATATGCTGACAATTAGTCATCAGAAAAAAAATTATCATCATGATCTTCATCCACACAATGAGTCTTTGGTGGGGAATACGTGGGGAAGATGGAACTTAGAAAGGTAGGAGGAGATCCTTCATAACCAAACTGTAGCAGCTTACGAGATTTGCACGAAAGGCCATCATCTCCAGACACTGATTTGGCAGGGAAAGAGTTAGGGCTTATTATCCATCCTTTTTCTGGATAAAAAGAAAACAAGCGTAGACCATTAGAGGGAGGATAGAGTGCGCATCACTCTGGGGGAGGAACTACAGGAGCACTTAAGCCTGGAGAGCTGCTCTTTCCCTAAGCACATCTTTCTGCTCACACATCAAGTCAATTTTGAACCTTCTCAGCCAGGACAGCTCCCATTGAGTGTTTTGCACATCCTAATTGGTTCCAATTGTGTCCTAGGGGCCATTTCACAGCATTTTACCTCTGCTGTTATGTGGGTTTTTTAAGAAGGATGAGTCTGGGTTTTAAGCAGTTTATAGAGTCGGATAAAGCTGCACAGTGGAGGCTTCTCAGAATTAAGATAATTTTCTCAGTGTGTAATAATTTCAGGTGAAAAAATGGATTTCTGGGAAACAGCAGCACAAGTAAAGGATGGGGAATGTGTCCTGTTGAGCTTCAGCAGAATTATATTTTAAAGTTCATCAAAGAATTACTGCCCTGTGCCTGTTGTGGACCAAGCTCCTCTTCCTCCCTTGTTGCCAGATCACCAGGTATACTTTGTGAAAGAAGTCAGCTTCAGGGTTCTACTTTTAATTCTGCCATATCTAAGTCTCATTTGCTTGTATATATTCTGGTCATCACAGATTTAACTCAGCTAACTTTATATGTCTACATATTAATTATTAAGGAGCTATTAATCTAAATTCACTTAGATGTCTAATTTTTAGTTGCATAAGTCAACAATTAATGTCTCACCCCAAGTTGTTTTCTCACTGCAAATGAGTACCTTTCCCTCCAGCCAATAATTGTAATGTTGTCTTGGTAGAGGCTAAGCAGCATTTCCGTAATGACACTGTTCAAAACATTACAGTTGACCACAATAATAAACCTCATAATAACTTATTTTGCCAAGCCAGGAGAACTCAACAGAATATCCAGTTTTGGCCAATTGGAACAAAATAAACAGGGCATCTTCATCAGCCTGAAGTGTAGTGACCTTCTTTGAGTTGCTTCTGCTGTGGGAATTCGGTTCACTGAACTTAGATTTCACATGGGCTGGGCAATTGTACCAAAACACAACAGCTTCTCTCTCCCAGTAAAGTTGCTCCTATACTTGCAGCATTTAAAATTAATATGCCCATCTGAACAAGGCTTGAAAAGCAGTTTAGAAAGCATATGTAAAACCTTTCTTTGGATCTTACCATTAAATTTGTTTTGAAATGCTCATAATCCATATCATTAAATTCAAAGCATTAAAATATTACTTTTGTGCAACTGCACCTCCAAAATAAATATTTTTCTGGTCTACTGTGAAAGAAAGAAAAAGAAAATGTCTTTTTTGGCTTCTGGATCATTTTTTCAGCTACTCCTTTTTCAGTAGGAAACTGTTTTTTCTGCTGGGTTCATTTCATAAGTAAAAACATTTCTTCTGGCGTCTTCAAACTATATATTAAAAATGTCCTTGTAGAAGAAAGGATTTCTGTATTGCCTAGAAAAGCATCACAGTGTGTATCCCAGTCCACAAGAGATGTGTCTATAATTGTTGCTCAATTGTTGTCCCTCTAACGGCTTCAGGTCTTTCAACACAGACTTGACCAACAATAAAACATAATCTCACCATCAATACATTTTCCGTTAAAGCTGTTAAATGGAAGCAACAATCTTTCCCTTTATCCGATGCTGATCTATAATCCAAACCCCCTTCAAATGCTTTGCAAGGAAGGGTAATTGCTGCCCTTATTTTTTGCCAGTGGGTAGGTAAGCTGACATTGAGAAGTTTACAGGAGCACAAGTGTTGAGCTCAAGGATTGAAACCTTGACCTTAATAAAGGTTCTCAGTTGTGGACCGAGCTATGTGGAGCCCTCATTTCTTGTAGGCTATAAACACTCCTGACTATCACCTTATACATGCTATCTGGTCATTCTGTAGATTATTTGTACAGCTGAAATTTGACATACTCTGGCTTGAAACTGCTGAGGAAAATTGCAACTTCCTTGCAGCATTTTTATCCCACTTGCCACTGATAACACACAAAATCACCAATGAGGCATTTGTGTTTTCATATTTCTTAAGAGCAAAATAAGCATAAGAAATGCCAGACACCAATGATTAACAAGAAGTACAAAGCAAAAGCTCCTAGTATAACCATTGGAACAAATTAATGGTACATGAAATGGGTATTAAATAATCTTTTAACATCTTTTTAAAAGCTGTTTTGTTCAGAAATTAAAACATAATGTAGCTGCTGGAGTGGATCAACAGGTAGATTGGGTTAGATAGCTCTGCACTGCTTGAGGGCACATTGTGCCTGAAACGTGCTGCTGATCCCACTCCTTAATTTGTAATTGATTTACTGGTGTAAATCAACTGGTTGTTGCATTAGTAAGACCAATACTATATGAGCAGAGGGCAAGGACATTGTTCCTGAAGCTCAGTCCTTCTGAGCTGGGAAGATGCGCTCCTCACCATTGTCCCCTTGCTTTCTGGGGGTGTAATGCTGCTGGAGAGGTGTTGACAAGGGGTAACGGGTTAAAACTTAAACAGGGGAAGTTTAGATTGGAGATAAGAAAGAAATTCTTTACTGTGAGGGTGCTGAGGCACTGGAATGGGTTGCCCAAGGAAGCTGTGAATGCTCCATCCCTGGC
>JBCJKH010033134.1:0-10243 GCA_039877255.1 Loriculus beryllinus
ATCTGATTCAAAACCAGACGCTCTTGGAGTGGAGCTATCTGTTTAATAGATAAAGTTAGTGCATTCAGTAAGTGAAAAGCATTCATTAACCTGGTCTGTTTTAGCACATTAGATAAAACTGGTTTATACACTAGATTTCCAAGTTATGCATTTTTAACTGGATTAGTAAATTTAACTGAGAAGCATGAATTATGCCCCCCATAACAAAACCCCACAAACCACCCCACTCTCAAACCAGAAAAATATTAAAACAACAAACTGCTTCTTATTTTATGTTTATTTCCAGCAGTGTTTTCAGAGTTAGTAAAATCAAACATGAGACAGTCTCATGGAAGAGAAGATCTCATAGAAGCTATGGCTTAATAAAACCTTATTTAACATTTCATTTTTCTGTAACAATTAGGCAATAACATGATGTTTATAAACATTCCTACAGTTTTAAATGCTGCTTGTCTTTTTGTTTGTGGAGTTTGCATATAACTCTGCTGTGTAAATCCAGTTGCTCACCAGTGATGTATCAATAAGATAAAAAGGTTCCTGCAGAAGTGTTTAACTGTGTGATAAATTGCATGTATCAGGTGGTTAGATGCTCATGAGGTAATATTAATAGTTGTGCAAAATACCAGCACCGGGTTTACTTGACATTTAAGCTTAGATGAAGCTTAGGGGCTTCCTGAAGGGTACATTGCTTTAGTAGTGCATTTTAGGGTACACTGAATTAGTAGTGTGTCTCCACCACTGGAGGGCAAGGCCAACAGAATATGCTCTGTCAACAAGTGGACTCTCATTGGGTGCTGAATTATATTAGCACTGTATGCAGTTAAATATGTACTTAGAGGTGCAATACATACGTACAAACATAAAGCCCCCCCAAACAAAACCAGTGCCTCCCCAAATCCCAGTTCTTTTTTTGAAGTGGATTTGGTTTGTCATATAAGTGCTGTTGTTTTTAAAGGGTACTGAAGTTGCCATTCAGTAAATGAGGGTGGTTACTGGGAGAGAGGTGTAGGATAAGGAACAGACTTGGACTGAGAGTGGATCTGTAGAAGAAAGAGTGACTCTCTTATTTGAAATACTTCATCACAGGGTGCCCAGAGAAAGCTGTGTCTGCCCCATCCCTGGCAGTGTTCATGGCCAATTGGATGGGGCTTGGAGCAACCTGGTCTAGTGGAAGGTGTTCCTGACCACGGCAAGGGTTTGAAACTAGATGATCTTAAGGTCCTTTCCAACTCAAGCCATTCTATGTTTCTATCTTAAACTGGCCTCCGTTATTTCAATTTGTTTACCACCAATGGTTTGTTGCTGTTACTGGTTTTGTTGGGGGTTTTTTGTGCAAGTGCGAGTACCGGTGTGTGCTTGCTTTAATGAATAACATGACCCGTATCTCTCGGATATTCTTTAGGAGCCCTTGGAATAAAACCAGTTTTTTATAGGGATGATAAAAGTGTCAAAGCAAGGGTCAGCTCCACCAAAGAAAGTGAGCTCCAGAGCTCCTCAGAGTCCCCCAACACATAGCTGGAGTCTCCTGAAGGTGTTTCCTCAGTGCTTGGCTCTGATCAAGGATGTACATCCTTCTTCAATGCCTACAGCATAACCTTTCATCTCTCAGAACTGCTGTGGTTTTACCTCTCCTCATAGAAATATAAAAACCAACATGTTAAATAACATCTGACACTTTAACAGGCCTTTTCATTTCATGGGTATCTCTACATGCTTTGCAGCATTTCCTGATTGAATGAGAAGTGGAGGCATTTCCCCAGCACTGCCTGGCCCCGTGGTACAGCATTGTGCAGATGAGGGTGAAAAGAGGTGCTGTGTGTGCCTGAAATAGCTGGGATCAACACTCAGGCAGCGGTCTTAAGTGGGCAGCATGTAATTCACATAGCTGGGATTTGGCAGCGGCTCTGACATTGTCTTATTTGAAGTGGGAACAATCTAGTATTTTAGGTCTTGGAGAAGATGGAGCTGCTCTATAGGGTAGAAGTTTCAGGGAAGCTGCTATTTTGAGCTTTAGAAGCATGATATGGGGATTAGAAGTTATCCCCATATTGAGCAGTAAATTTATGTGGATAATCCACATATTAGCATCAGCATAAACTGCTTGCATAAATGTTGCCTTGTGGCGTGTGAAAATCACTGAACTGCTCTGATGCTGCTGCAGGGGGTGTACCCTGGAAAACCAGCAGCAAGCTGTGCTGGCCCTAAGAGTTGCTGAGGAAAGTTCATGTGATTAAGATTTATTGTACTGAGCCAACTGAGACTATCATAAAATAGCAGGTTTATAGTTACAAGATGTCTTTCATCTGGAGAGTCCAACACTCCACAGCTCTTCTGTGGGAACAAAAATGTGGAAGGGTTATACAGGCTGAAACTGTGCTCAAATTAGTTACTAGTATTTCTTTGGGGCAGTTCCCACTGCCTTAGATTGGATTTAAGGATGATAGCAATAATTCATCTAAAATTCTTCAGAAGTTTCTCTCTTTAGTGAAGAGTTATATCCCATTGCTACACTGAGTTTTGCCATATAAAGTAAACCATCCCACTGGCTTCATTTGAGCTAAGATGACGGAATTAAGCAGCAAATCATTATTCTGGCTAGGAAGATATGCTTTGAGCTGTAAAATATTAATAGTAAACACAAATCAGTGTAGTTTTACTGCTAGATCATGATTTCAATAATGGGATATTTGATTTGGTAAGCAATGCAAGCTGCCACAAGTCGTGAGTAAAATATTGGAAAGAAGTGCTCATGGAAAGGGAACAGTGACAGACCTGTTAAAAAAAAACACAACAATTTCTGAATAAGGATGGGAAGGCAAAGGGTGCAATTTAATGTTTAGGATATGATTGGAGGTCACTCCAGCAAAGTACTGAAAATGCTGAAATAAAAGCGTAAGTGATTTTTAAGTGTAATTACAGTGATTTTTATTAAAGCATCTTGCTTTCAAGGCCAATTCATCGTTGACAGACTTGCCTTTTCAGTGCTAGTCTGCTGAATGTGCCTGGTATATTCCTCTGTTAAGAGAGAAAACTAATAAAGAAAAATCATGCACACGCAGTTTTGATGTATACACCTGTATATTTTTATTTCTTCCATCCATACAGTTAGTTATGGAATTTACAGGATTGTAGCAGAGATCTGAACTTCTCCGTGGTGTAAGATCAGGTCTTCTAAGTGTTGAGTGCTGACTAAATCCCTTTAAGTTCATAAGAAGGGATGGGTGTACTCAGCATGGTCTCTAACACAGCTTGCGGATTTTCATTGAGGTGGCCCTGGGAGAGTTCATAGAGTGTGAGAGCATGGGAGCTTCTGAAAGGGTGGTAAGCTGGGAACTGTGTGTGGTAGGAACTGTGTGCGGGAACATCCTAAGTGCAGATCTGTGTTCTCAACTGATGTAGATTTTTGAGGAGCTATCACTACCCAGCAGAGTGTCCATATAGGAATGGAGCAATTGGAGATGCTACTAAAGGGTGGGCTGTGCCATCTGGTTCTTGAGTTACTGGGGCTTTTCTTTAGGTACTGGAAATGGGCAGTTTCTTTCACTGTTTCACAGAAATAAGAAATTATGTTTTCTTTAAACATGGCATTTGCCAGCTGCCTGCATTGTGCCTTTAAACACTAGCAGGGAGATAAACATGCATTACCTATTGCCATTTTTTATAATAGTATATTTATCATTTCTATTATTTATGTTTCTGGCTCGCAGTGTGGATGCAAATGTATTAAATACTGTTAGGACCTGTGTGCTTTAGCATCTGTGGAATATCATCACACCTCCAAGGCTAAGCCTGCAGCTGAAGTGTTTAAGAATTTATATGGCCACTCTTTTTCTCTCTCTCTGTGGCATTAGAGAGAGGAAAAAAAAAAAAGCAATAATGAAATGCATAACCTACATCCACAGAAAATATAAGCAGCCTATTTATGATTATGATTCACAGTTTGGTCACTAGCAATATACTGTTCTACAGTGCAACTCGTGCACACATTTGCCTGCAAGTCTTGGATTTCAAGAGAAAATGTGTCCTTCAAACAAGTTGTTTCTTTGAGGGATCTTTCTGTTAAGTGGCTTCCGCTGTGTGTTGACTACTCATAATATTTTCTGTTATCATCTTGTCAGGGTTCAATTCATTACTGCATTCATTATTCAATTTGTTGGGCCATGAGCATCTGAATAATTGAAAACTGCACAAGTATTGTAAATTATAGTGTCTCCATGAAATCCCAGTTTTAGGGTTTATGGTTTGACTTTAAGAAATCACTCTCTGTTGAAATTTGGCATATGAGGTCTCATCTTTAAAGCAGAATCTTATCAGTGTGGTGGGTTTTGATATCTCTACTGTTGCCCACTTAAGAACTCAGTTGCCTCAGTGTATTAAATCATGGACTCTTAACAGTTTATCTGGTTTTTAATTGCTAGTGCCAGCTCAGTGATGTGGACTAGGGACAGATAAATAAATTAATTTATTTTGAGGCTAATAAGCACTTTACAGCAGTTAATTAAAAGACTTGTCTTTCTCCTTTCACTAGAAACAGTATAGCTCTCCTATACTGAAAACAAAGAAGTTCCTATACAGAAATACATGCTGACATTTAGCTGTTATTTTGACTAAGTACAGTATGTCTTACTCAAATGGGAGTTTTACTTCTATGTTTAACTCTCATGTTTTGATTTGAAGTACTCTCAGATTGCTACTCTCTGGATAAATTATATTAAATTGCATCGTATTTCCTTCAAGAGAACAACTATTTAATTTCTAAACCCGTGAATACCTCATAGAATTACATTCTTCTCTTGATTATGTTGCTGAAAGATCAGCAGAATTGCAGCAGAGTAGTCTGTATTCCTTGTTTCTAAGTTTTAAAAATTGCCTGTGTTTAGACTATAGGCCAAATCTGGGAAGATACACCAGAAGCAGTGAAACTGCTCTCTGTGTTTATCTGGTATGAAGGCCACAAAATGCTTTCTAATTTATCCCTGTGCTGATTATTAGTAGCATCATATGCTTCTTCATGGATAACAGTTGTGATCATCTGATTTTGCTATTGTAATACAGAAGAGTTTATAGTAATCTTTTTGGGAAGCTACAAAACATCAAGACCGATGTCGTGGTGAAGTCTGCTGTATCAGCACATACATTACCACATCAACCATATTCTTTGGTTTGGCCATAACCTTTTGTGGAAGGCAAGAAGAAGGATGTTTTCTTGAGAAGGTGGTGCAGGGCTCATTCTCAAAGCTGGTATCTTGGTTGTCCTGTGCTCCTCTGGCTTTGACCTGACAGGGTGCAAGCCTTTTTAGATTCTGAGAATATTAGCCACTCTCTGTGCCTCAGGTACCTGACCAGAGATTTGAAGGTATTTGGCCTTGCACCCTTTGCAGCATCCTTTGTACCCAGCCCTTCATACGACCACTTCAGTCATTCACTGTGCTCTGAGTCTTCTATGCTTCTCCTTGAGGGCCTTTGACAGAGCAAACAGCTACCTAGAGCTGGCTGCAGTTTGCTATTGACAAAATAACTCACTTAGAAAAAATAAGATTGGAATTCCATAATAATTTTTGGAATCTGACCCTCTCCACAAAGCTGAATAGAAAACCCCATATTGAGTCTTCTCAGTGATGCTGTGGCAGAAAGGGACTGGTCCCACATGGCTCTGCCTGCCAGGGACACTCATTTCTCCAAGAGCTTTCGGAGGAGCATTCACAGGGCTTGCTCTTTGGGAAGCCCAGCCCTGCCAGCACAGATGTGTGTTGCTTTCACAGCTGCAATGGTGATGCTGCAGCTGCAGGGAGACTGAAAGCCAAGAAATGTGAGGCCTTTCCTGGAAGCAGGAAAATTGTCAGAGATCTTAGTGAGATCTGAGTGTTTGGGTTTTGGTCCACATTTAGGCATGCATTGACCTTGTTCATGATTTCAGTTCTACTTTTCTGTGCATTATTTGCACAAATTATCTGAGTCTTTGTACTAGGCAGGCATGAGGACCTTTATTCCGACCTAAAATAAAGGATTTCTGCACGTATTTTTCAGTGAAAATGAAATAAGAGGCAGTCTTAGACTCTCTAGATCCACATATTTGTGTGGTAGAAAAAAGGCAGTATTGTTTCTACCTGTGTCTGAAACCCTCGTGGTCATCTTGATGTCATGTATGTTTGGATATGCAGTTGCTGGGTACTACAGATAGCAGGGAATGTCATCAACACTGTTGATTATTGAGAAATAAAGCAAAAACATGTCAGATTTGGATGGAGAACACAGACGTGTGGTGTATGTCTGTCTGAGCCCCAACTTCAGCTACACCATTATCCCCATGTTACTTGAAGATGGTGGCACAGCACCATAGACATACCCCAGAAGCTGTTTCCTGATGTTACCCTTATGTTAAACACCCGTAAGGGAAGAAGAGAGATTTTGGGAGGGTTGGGAAGGACCGTTAGGGCATATGCTATTGTAGTAGGAGAGGGATGGGGAGCCTTGTATGCCACTGATGTCTCTGTTGTGGGGTCTGTGGGGTACATGGAGGACGTGGCTTCTTTTGGAAGGGATGACAGAAGGAGTAGCTGAAAGCCCCTGGGAGGCAATGGCTGTTGAAGGGAGGTTCTGTCTACGTGGGACCAAAGCAAGTTGCTTAGAGAGCAAACTCCTGGTGCTCAGTGAAAGAGGGATGGACAGCTAAAGGGGTTTGGATCTGTGGCTATGCAGGTGGGCACTGCCGTGGGGAGCAAGCAAATGCCAACTCACTGTGGAGCTGGGGAGCACAGCAGCATCAGAACTGGAGGGGAATGAGAAGAGGGAGGTTGATGAGCAGGGGAGAGGGTAGAAGGTTAAGGATGAAGTGTGCAACACCCTACTTGCTTAATTTTCTGTCCTTTTATTGACAATCTTATTTCTCAGCCGTTATTTAATGGGCAGTTTGAGTAAGAAGACTGATAAGGTGTAGGAAGCACAGTGATTAAAGCTGCAGGATGCAGCTGTAGGAAAACCTTCCCACTCACATTTTTAATATCAAAGTAGATAGCATCTGATTTCATGACATTTGCTAATAAAATAAGGGCTTTAATCTGAAAATTATTTTTCTTACTGGCTTTCCATACTTTTAAAAGCAAACCTGGGCTCTTTGAAGTGCAGCAAACAGTTTTATTATCAACCTACTGCATATCCCGTTCCATATTGACAAAATCTAGCTTGGATCTGCAAATAAATGAGTGGTTTTGAGACCTAAATGGCTTTTTATTTATGTTTAGGAGTGAACAAAATGGGGTTTGTGATAGAAACACACTCTCATCTTTAGAAGTGGGGGAGCTGCCTTTGTGCCACAATACTACTCAGAGCATAGGATCATATTTAATAAAGAGATACTTAGTTTGCTATTGGAAAAAGATTGGTGCAGGAAGATATAAAAGCTACTTAGATATTTCCATAGAACTTTTGCATAAATCTTGTATCCATAACCTGATCTAGTGACATAAATATTAGCAGCTTGTTTCTATTTCACCTGCTGTAGAACCACTGCTGTCCTACAGCAATAACCAGCAAGGGAATAGAGCTATTTGCTGCTGTCATAAATAAGACGGGGTGTCACAGCTGTTTTCATTTGACTGAGCAGTAATGGAGTTAATTATACTTCCAGTCTCTTTGTTTTTGATCTCTGTTTCCAAAGTCATCTAAGCTTCTTGAATTCCTGCAATTTTTTTAACCCTTTTCTACTCACCTGGGTTAAGCATTTTCTTTAATTTTGGAGGGCATTCCATTGTTATAATACTTTCTGTATTTTATCCATACTTTTATTATTAGTTACATTTTATTATTATATGAAAACCACTACAAAAAATAAACGAATTTATGCTGAACCATATAACAGAACATGGTCTGTCTTGAAGACCAGACCCATAGACTTACATTTTATTAGAAAATAAATCTGCTTTCCTGCCTAGCAATTCATATAACTTGCTTTAACAACAACATAATAAAGCTATACTTTGATCCAACTAACTGTATGGCTAAAAGAATGCATGCAATTAAGGAAGTCAAAGGGACAGACAGGCTTGCACAGATAGGGAAAAGGCAATTCATACTTAGGAACACTAATCTGTAAAGCTGATACACACTGGTATGTTGGGCAGCACATATTAAATGAAAACCTCTTGCGTTTTTGTTTGGTTCCCCCTTTTTCTTCTTTTAATTTTAAAATCTAACATCAGTAGATAAAAATAAAGTGAAATCTTTGTTTAGAGGCTCTAATGACAGTATCTTGAATGTGGGGCCAAGTTTTGCTCAGAGAATTTAATAAGTCTGTAGTCACACAAAGAAATACTGATATTGAAATGTCTGTGATGGAGGTTCTGATTTTGAGCCAGCTTTATAAAGTTATATTAGTATAGACTATGGGAGCCGGGCATTGATTCTGTATGACAGTCACACTGGACAACTATCTGCATATCTCCAGGCTTATAAATATGTTTTGTGCCTCCAGTGATTTGCAAGGAAGTGACAAAATGAAATGTGAGAGCAGCAATTACTTCCACTATAATTCTCTAATATAAATAGTGTATAATTGTTAAGTCTCAGAAATACCCTTGAGATAGTGAGCAAGGAGGTAGCTTTAACAGTCAGACTTAAATATGATTGCTAATACACATCTAAAAATTCAAAGTTACTTGAAATTGAGTGTGACAAAAAGCATTAAGTGATATGTGTGAGCATAGAAAGTCTGTGATAAGTAGCCTCGCTCTTAGTGTATTTACCTAGTTCTCAAATCCAGTTGCCATACTGTTATTGTAGCATTACAGGATTCGGGATTATGTATTATTTGATCCTGTTGTTTACTCTTTTGACAAATAATTAAGAGAGCAGACAGGATGATGAGTTCCTTTGAAGGGACTGCTCGGGAGTGCATTCATTGAGACGTTGTGTACCTGATCAGAGTTCTTGTGGATGATACCATCAAATGTCCTCATAGATGACAAAACCAGCTTTGGGCGGGGGGATTGTTGTTCTTTAATGACTTGATACTGGTTCAAGTGAGAAGTTAAAGTTTCCTTTTGGTGCTGCCAAAACCTTCAATCAACCCCACACGTGCTCCTTACTCCCCAGATATGGCTATACATGATGATGGAAACTTGGTGTAAGTTCTAGGATGGTGGCAAGAAGTTTAACCTTTGTGGAAAGGCAGGGAGAAAGTTGGGTTTGGCTGGTGTACTTTGGTTTGGTTTGGTTTTGTTTTTTAAACCAGGCTAAATTGAAAATCCAGTTTGCATTGTGAAGTGTGTAAAAATTCTGTCTCAGTAACGGATTTAGCCAAGCTACAGCCGTTGTTACAGAAGGTCAAATCTTTCACTCTGAAGTCTTTCAGACTCTGAACCCAGTTTGCATATTGAGCTCTCAGAACTATTTTCAACTACCAAGGGCATCTGAGCATGAAGAACACGTTTCTTGATGTCTTTAGTTACAAATTGGCACACAGATGGGCTGCAGTAGCGTGATGGGGAGGGGGCTCACATCTTGAATCCGCTCTGTTTATTACCCAGGAAGTTTTGATCAAGTTTATGGTGTTAAAGACTCCAACATATCAACTCCATTGAAGAGCAGGACAAGCTATTGTAAATATGAACCATCAAAGCATTAGCCATTTCAATGAAATGAAGCAAATCAATTGTTTTTTATAAAGGTGCCTTTCAGATCTCCTTTTTCAGGTTCTGAGATCCCTTATCAAGTTCAGCATTATTAAATGTTGGACTATGGACTGCAAGAGTAGTTTTTTAGGACTTCTAAAGGGTCACTTTGCTGCTAACATGCTTATCTCTGCAATTATTTTACTTGACCTAAACAGAGTTACTCGCAGACATGCAAATAAGCATAAACTAGAATTAATTCTGTCGCATATAATACTTGCTTGAGCCTTAATTCAGCAAAGTATTTGATGAGTTAAAGAAAATTAAAGATATGTTTAAATGCTTTTGTAAGATGGGATTAATGTTTCCAGTGAAATGCATCCAACAGAGTGACCTGGTTAGGATTCTTGCTGGTTTTCTGCAAGAAAGAATTACTGTCTGTACTGGGGGAATAGATTTTTTCTTCGTGGTACATCATATGCTCACCTTTGTAGACAGTTTTATCTCCAGATGAGTGGGATGGTTTCTGTTTCTGGGGTGTTCATTAGCTTCTGGAGGGATGCTGCAGAAATGCTGTGTCTATGCTCTCCATACTGGGGCAATACTGATGGTGTGTACAGAATGGATAATACACC
>JBCJKH010033137.1:0-18110 GCA_039877255.1 Loriculus beryllinus
AATCAAACTGTATCTGAACACTTAAAAAAATAAGTTTTTTTGGAAACAAATCAGTCTCTTCCTTCTATCACATTTCCTTCTATCACATATCACACATCACATATCACAGAAAACAAAATCAAACTGTATCTGAACACTTAAAAAAATAAGTTTTTTTGGAAACAAATCAGTCTCTTCCTTCTATCACATTTCCGGCACTGTGCACTCCATAATGCATATTATTTGAAATTTAAACTGATTTTCAGTGAAATACGAATTGGAATCAAAGGGATTTGATTCCAGACTGAAGCTGTCTGTCCTTGTAAACTCACTCTCCATGTATGCACATGCTTGCAAATCAATAGCATGCACATCACAATGATGAATGTCACAAATATCTATGCAGAATATGTAAGTAAATAATCTGTTGAAGGAGAATCTAGAAACATACTTCAGAGATTACTTGGGAATGTCTAACCCTGTTGTTGCATTATACATGGCTACCTATGTCTCACAATAGGATCGGTGTGACCATTACTAATTAGGCCTGCGGACAGAAATAACTACTTAGCATCTGAAGAACAACTCATTTACATTGCATGGTATGATGTCCTCAAAGCCTGTTTCTGAACATCGACCTGAAGACAACTCGATAATTTAATTTTACTACATATATTTTTCCTCTCCTTTAAAATCCCTGCCAGCTTTGCACTGCTGAGTAAATCTGAACATTTAATTCTGACTAATTATGACACAAAGGCTGAAATTGCACTATCTCTTCATATCCAGACTCACTGCCAGCGCAGAAATGCAGAGATTCCATTGCAATGTGTTTCTTTGCAATTCAGCATACCATTAGGCCCACCTCACGCATGCAGATTTATGACACTCTCTTAAACCATATTGCATATTTTCCAAAAAGCAGCTGAAAAAGCAGCCTCCAGAGGAGAAAGGCTACACTACACTTAGGAGTGGATTCTGAATTAATCACCAGGAACAGGTCTTCAACAGACCTTCTGTTATTCAGACCACCTGAAAGCAGATCTCCTGCCTCCTGTTAATGGCAGGAAAGGGGGCTAAGCTGTAAATTGTAGAAATACTACTGCATTTGTGGGACTAAAAGGTGAACTCTGCATCGGTCACTGCAAAGAACACAGTGGGAAGTGAAAGGGAACTATGGGCCATTATTTCTCACCAGGCAGGACTGCAAGCATAAGCTATGTGTATGACACCAAGCATTCTGTGCATCTCTCTCTAGAAAACACTCCTGAGGTACTCACAGGGAAAATCACCCAAACTTCAGAGACCAGACAACATTAGGCTGACCTAATTTAAAACTCACTAAATCAACAAAAACAAAACATTAATCTGAAAGACATACTTTTAAGACCTAACATCCACTTACTCTTACTGCAGCCAAATAGGTTGTGGACATCCAAATTACTAGCATCCCGAACACAGTTGTCACATTTCAAGCCAGTTACAAATTGTTTACAAAAACACTGTCCAGTAACAAGATGACAAGTCCCACTAATAGCTCCTGCAGGATGACAATTACAGTGCTGACATCTACAAACAAAAACAAAGCAAGGAAATGATCAAAACACATTAACACTGCAGTTAAGCACAGTAGGGTTTGGTTTAACGGATCCTTGAATAACATAATTAAAGAACCATCAACAGTTCAGGAGCTTAAGACACAGGAGAAAACCCATTAGTCTGATGGAAGAAAAGTAAATCTTACGAAAATGCTGCCCACATTATAAAAAAATAAACATTAACATCTCAATGCCAGAATAATATTCTAAATTAGATTAAAACTTCTTAGAATTGAAGAGCTTTTATGTATACATTTATCTATATAGAAACTGGATAGTAACATTTGGCGATAACCACATTATGCACTCAGTCCCGCCACACTAGCCCAACCTTTCTTGCAGAGCTCTAGAGGTTACCAGTACATGTATACTCTACATACTAGAATACACTGATACACTTTTATAGGTTTCTGCACAAAATATGAACACTTCTAACTTACAGAAAACTAAGCTTTTGTTGAAAAAGAAATCAGTTAATAATTCTTTGTCCACAAAGGCAACTTGGAGCTGAAAAAGATAACACACTGTGAAGAAAGAAGAATGAATGTAGACAAAAATTGGGTGGAAAAAACCCTCAGATTAAAACAGTGAAAAGAAATGAAATAGCAAAAAACTGAATTTTATAAGAGAAAACACATTTTCTTTGCAGCCTGATGGACAAAATGGAAAATAACTAAAAAGAATATTTGATAAAATGTGCACATTGAATTATTTTTTAATTCAGAAGAACAACAATTTTAAAAGCATTGGTAGCACAGAAATGCCACATCTTAATTGTGTAAATCTCTCTGGTATCAGTCATGTACTTTCAGGATTAATTTATGCTATGGCTTTTGCATGTGAAACCTCTTGCAATCAACTTCTTTCGTGATCACCTTGTTTTTCATTTGATATGCTATTTTCCCCACTGACATTCATTTATTGCAGGGATACTAATATCAGATTATGCAAATATTCAAAGGCTCAGAGCATCTCAGAAGTTAAGCAAAGCAATTTTTTCCTTACTGCAAACACTGTCATGCTACCTATTGCAATACAGACTGCCATTATCTGTCGTAACAGAAAGTCAACAATGGCAAATAGAACTTTGCACTTTAGATTCTAATTGCACCATATTTCAATTGCTGCACACTAAGGATAGTTTTGAAATAACATGGACAGGGGAAAATGTGGGACTGTACAGTGCAGCTAAAACATACTGGCATATCGATACTTCATTCCCCTTGCCCTGAGTTGGAAAAGTCCAATTCTCTGGCATAAGCAGCATCAGCCTTGAGAGAATCTTAACTTACTCCAGATGCTAGGTCCCAAGATAATGAAACAGCAAAAAGACCTTGAAGAAGCACAAGAGGGAGAGAGTCATGCCATGTTCCCTTTGCTCTCCTAAGCCTAAGACTTAAACAAAACTTGTCGATTTTTATTTGTCCAACCTTTCCTTGTCCAGTTTCATAAGATCTAGGAAACTACGTGGTGATGCTTTCATACAAGTTACTTTGCCGTTTTCACAGTCATCAATATCATCTTAGTCTATCTCTTATCTATATGAAGGTAGAGATAAAAGTGAGTTGAGTTATGGTTAATGGCTTTTTAAGGCAAGGGAGGGTTGAAACTGTTTTCACATTAGGACACTAAAATTCATGTCAATAATCAGTGAAATAGATGCTAAATGTGACAGATTTTAAAACAGGTTTAAGAAAACTTTCACATACATTTTCTGCCCATCACAGAGTTCTCTGTATTAGAGTTCCTTTACTCCACAGAAACTCCTGCTGTGTGATCTCCTGGGCAATCATTCAACACCCTTAAAAAGGCTGATAAAAGCTAAAGCTCCAAAATAAGCTGCAAATTTGTTTTATGGACTAATATCCTTTGGGGAATAAATAAAATACGTTCTCTCTTGGAAACCACTATATTGTCGTTTGCTCTCTTTTACAGTCAGGAGAAAAGGGCAATTTTTTCAAACTGTAGTAAGTCTTTTCATCTGTAGACAGTGCATTCAAATCCCCCTTCAAACAGAGACTTCATTTAGACTATATAAATGTCATGACTGAAAAAAGAAACAGTTTAGTTAAAGATAAAAACAAAGAATTTTCTGCTCAGTGAGAGAGCACTTTATTATTTCATAATTCCATTGTGTGATGATAATTTAGTACATTGGGGGGATAGTTAACAAAAGTGTCTCAACGGATACACAGTAAAAGACAAGCTGCTCTTACTGCTTCCGTATATTATGGCACCTCTTCAGAATAAGGGTCCCCTGAGTATTCTGGTTTTCATTATCATTCACTCATGAGACAATCAAACTCACATACACGTACAGCCACAGTAATAGTTTTCAGAGCCTGGCAGAGTGGGGCTGCTGCTTTCTGCTTGCTGCATTAAATTCTAGGGTAAGTGTAGGGTCCTCACCTCTACCTACACTGAACTGGGCTCCAGATCCTGTACACAGCAGTATTCGTGTTGCCATATTCAGCTCCATAGGATTACACATTATGTTTGTGTAATCACATGCATCATTTTCTTAAACTGCAGAACACCAGAACGAGATCTGTTGCTATGCACAGTTCATGCTTTGCAGTCTGGATTAAGGATTTAGCCAATTAAGGATCTTAAAAAAAGAAATAACTAATTCTTTTAAACTTTTAATCACCTAAGAAATATTTTCAGGATTATTGCTAAATGCAACTTCTTCAAGATTGCCCGAGTCAAAAAGATTTGAGTTCTATTAAAACAGAATTAAATATAACCAAGGAAAACAGACTTTTAAAACATGGAAAGAGAAATGTCAGGCCAAGATGAATTGCAATATTGATTTTGTGAGGATAAATGGGTTTTGTAATATTAATATAGAGAAACCTTTATTACATTGACTCTCTAGGTGCAGTTAGAGCCTCTCCAGCAATCTGTTTAAAATCTTCATTTTTCATCCTTATGGGAAAACCTCACTTGCTAAATGGATTTCATAAACAGTAATCTGTCAAGATATATATATATAGATAAACAATTTGTGATGTCCATCGACCAGTTCATTATAGTAAACAATACAGAGGTAAAGCATTTCAAATGTGTACCAATGCCTACAACCATTACAGATCTGTTCACACTTCTGCAAGACCCTGGTTATTACTAATTCTTTAATTGCTGAAGAAATTTTCCCGCTTCCTAAGTTGAAATGCATTAAAACATGTGACGTTCCTGTGTTATCTCAAAAATACCACAAAAATAAATCAGCTCACATTTATATTCCTTAGGGTGGGAAAATTTTAAAGCCCCATGGTCTGTGTATCACAACTTTTGCTTCTTTTCTGCTATTGTGCTAAGGCAGATACGCCTTTGCCACTACAGATAGCTCATATCCTTTTCTTTCTGTAACCACAGCATCTGTAGAAGACACTTAGAGCAAGGATGGTTTAAATGACTTTGTAACTTTATGGAGAAAGAAAATGCATATTACTCTTTTAAGAAGATATTAAAAGTTAAATAAATGGGTTAAAGTAGATAAACAAATAAAGACTTTTATTATCATTTTCAGTGGGCAAATGTTTCTGCCCAAGGAACAGAGGTACACTGTAAGCAGATGACAACCAAAAGGAAGCCAAGCATATGCAACACAAGTTAATTATGTTAATGTACTACCAGAGCAAGTCTTCAATCCTGTCATGAGGATTAAGTAGTATTAAAGCATTAAAGCCAACTCTGATTCAAATTCCAGAACTGTAAAAACTTTCTATCTTTACAAGCAGATCTGGATCTAGGTAATTCCAGTTATTTCCACAGTTTGAGTTTCAGAAGACAGCTCAAAAAGCAGGTAATTGAAGGCAAATATCTAGTTGAGGAAAGCTATCGCTTAACATAGACACAAACCTCTCCATCGTCTCCTAAAAAAACCCTCTCTTTCAAGTACCTAAGAAAAAAGTGATCATTAATAACAAGGAAAATATATTTAAAAGGGAGCTTTAGTATTACACACATTTTATTCCTCACCATTAGAAATGACAGGAAGTGAAAATAGGAAGTCCTTATTCCCACAGATTACTTTACAGCCATTAGCAGATGCTTCTGTGACCCACAACAGTAAAAAATTAATTCCAAAAAACTCCCCAATAAGTGCCAGTAACATAAAAATGAAAGTGAAAAACCTGCAGAATAATGTCAAATATATGCAAGACAACACTTAAAATCACTGCCTAAAAGCATGTCTGCCCCACACTAGCTGGGGCAAAAGGAGCTCAGGGAAGGAGAATGTTTGGTTGTGGTTTATAAAAGCAAAAAATACGAAATATAATAATTTAACACAATCAGTCTGCATTAAAGTATGATTAGCATTACAGCTGCACAATCTTTCTGGACAATATTTAAAAGGAAATTGAGATTGTGTGGATAAGCAAGAAGGATGATCCTGGAAAAGAAAGATTGAGCAATAGTTGGAATAAAAAGGCACTACCTACAGATATGTTTTCCCCTTACATTCCAGGAAATATATCCATAAAATTTCAGCGTACCTAGAGAGCCCCAGGATACGTTAGATAAACAATTTACCTTATGGCAGATAACTAAATGCTGAAAAAGAAAACATGGCTTCAGAAAAACAGATTTTTAAGAGGAAAAGTGCTGTATTTCTACTGTTGCAGCTAAACAAAATCTGGAAAGACAGGGATATCTGTACTTTTTATTTTTACCTCTTTTTCCCCATTAAAATATCTGAGATCTTTAAAAGCATTCACTGGTTATAAGAATGGCACATTACCTGTGTTTTAACAGTCAATGAGAAACAGCTCAGAAACCATCACATCTTATTGAAGATACAGGCAAAATGTAGAGAAACAGTTGCCAAACAATTATGACATTAGATAGCATTAGTACTATACAGCTTTCATGTTATTTCTACTTCAAGCTGTGGCAAAACTTTCATTTCCTTCAGCTCCTGGGAGTACAGGTTGTGTAAAGTACCACATGTAAATCAGAGTGCACAGATGAATTCAGAGAAGGATTAATGTAACTGGAGCACATCTTCTTATTGTCACTAAACCTTCCAATGAGCTATGAGAAAAAGGTACTGAGGATGTTATATGCGCTTGTAACAAAGAAACACTCACCTCCCTGTGACAGAGTCAAACCCAAAATACAGTTCTTTGCAACGCTCACATGTCTGTCCTGTTACAGAAGCATCTTGGCAAATACATTGGCCAGTTAGTTTATCGCAGACCTGATTCACTGAACCAGCTGCGTGGCAGAGGCATGGCAGACAGCCAGTGACACTGGATGAAGAAGAATAAAAACCTGGAAAGAAATGGGGTTGTGAGAATAGAAATTATACAAAAAGTGAACGTACTGAGATTATTATGAACTTGTGCATAGTAGGGGATGAAACAACAGAACCAAACCTCAGGTAACATACACATCAATTCAAATAAAGCAATACAGTCTTCCTGCACAGCTGAGCTTCCAAATCTTCTCATTGGCACTTTGTAAAGCTATTATTCATCCTTCAGTTGCCAGCTGTGATTTTTTATTCTCTCTCTTCAGACTTTATTTTAGACAGAGCAAATGCAAAGTAGGGGGAGTACATTAATGTGTCTGTGGGGAAAGTAAAGAGCCAAGGACGTAAGAAGTAATAAGGAATGCACCACAAGCAGTAGAAACATAAAAAATAACATACGAGAACAGACATTTGTCCATCCAGTCTGGGATCTCATCTCTGAAAATGGCCAGCAGCAAAACACACTAAATGCCCATATTTTCTTAAAATAAAATCTCTTAATCTTTCTGAGCCAGTGGCTGGCTTAATCCCTGAAACATGATTCTTTAGGAAAAATACATAGATAAGCATTCCCAGGTCTACGTACAATTTACATTTTTCTCCTCCTCAACATAAAACTTATAACTTACACAACTAATTTTTCAGATACTAATGAACTGATGAAAAAAATTACTTATCTACTATTAAAAAGCTTTCATTCTGAACCCTATTCTGCTCCTGTATCATTTTCAATTATAAACTGGAGTGTTCACTTCACCTTCTCCACAGTATATTTGATATGCGTCTGCCGCACTAGCTTTCATCCAGTTGCCCTCACAAGCAATCTTTATCTATGCAAGTCTCCAACACATTACTGACAAATACAGTTAGATGGAGCTTACACATCTCTAATCTGGTCGTTGAAGAGCTTACCCATTATTCACAGCCTTACCTGAAATTCCAAACAACAGAGGTTTCACACACATGCTTTTAATGATGCTGTTTTACTTACTCCATTCTTACTAATTTCTATGTCTGATTATAAGACAATTCGAGTAAGAATACCACTAAGAAATAACATTTTCCAAAATGATTTTCTGGTTTTATCCAATTATTAATAGATATTTAACTGAGTTTTTTCACACAAATTGCTCTGCTTTTTTTTTTCTCTCGCGTGCCATAGCTCATTGAAAATGTAGCAATGTATGACCGATCTGCAAATGGTGGTGGTGACACAGCATTAACTGGCACTAACAAGTAGGTATCTTTGACCATCAATCCTAAAATAGGGCCACTGATAGGAGTTTCCGGCAGCTGGCTACTACTAATTATTATTTCACAACTTCAATAGAAGACTCTCCACATTACTCAAATATGCAGTATTTGCAACACAGACTCCTCACACACTCTCCCTCTCTCTCCAGATAAAGTTCAATTGCTACCTCCTTAGCCAGTTACTTGAATACTTTTGCTGTCCAGTAACTTCCTGATGTCCTGCTTTATAATAAAGAGCCCCAAATTGTATTGCAACATCTCATATCGCACAAGGCCTTATTATTTATTTTGTCTTACAAGAGATAGCTTTATATATACACCCCTAGGGTGGTATTCTCTGTCTCTGCAGCTGTCTTGCACTGTGAGTTCATATCCAAATAACAAAGGAACTAAACAAACTGAAAACATTAGAATTTTACTGCTCAAATCTTTGTTCAAGTTTAGCCTCTGGTCCTCAGTGAGATAAATCTCAAGTGGACAGTGAAGTGATATCAGTCTCCAGCTAACATACATTCGCATCATAAAAAAACATGCTGTTGGCACTTTATTCCAGGGAGGCCCCAGACTCAGCCACCACAGAGACTGAATAGCTTGAAGTTATTAGTGAGGCAGCATGTATTATCTCATACTGCAGTTGTTTGAGCACTACAGTGCCCATCCTGTGCATAAGTGGAGGAGGCCATTTCCCAGCAATGTCACTCTTGAGCACAATTAACGACTCCACTCAAAGAACATAACAGGAAGATAGGAAACAAGTTTAAGCCTGGACTCCTGCAGAAGGTCAAAGCACTTCTTCAGTTGCAGTAAATGATAAGCACTTAGCCTAAAACAGATCCTTGTCCAGCTGAAATTCTGAATGAAATTAATGTCTAAGAAAATACTGTAGTTGGAAATAAGCGCATCTCTAGAAAACAAATTAATTTTAGCTGAGCAGGATAGATCACTATAGCATATATATATTTTTGTCATAGCAGTGAAATTCATAATTATAAAGAAACTATACCTTAATGTTAAGCATCCTGGCTCTCCTAATATGCTACCTAAATCACTGCAGAGCAGTGAAGGATTTGTTATGATAGGTTTTGATAATAATCTTTTAGAAATACTCTAAAAGTTTAACTTAAGTTTCTGGATAGTATCACAAATTAAGTATTTTTTTTCTCTATAAGAAGCAAATAAGAGTGGAAGTTAAAGTGACGCATTGCAAAATCAGAGAAAGTAATTCCCCCAACAAATTAATAAGTAAATTAAGATGACTAAACATAGGCAAAAAGAGACACTGGACTAAAAATTCATACTGTTTGTCATAACCAGTATTATTATTTACTTCCACCACCTAGAATTTGGCAGGAAAGAGTAAAAAAAAAACCTTAATGTAAGCTTAATTTACAGCAAGGTTAGAAGGGCTCATAAAAGCTGCTTTATGAATGATCCACTGCTGTATAATAGAGTCTATTTCCAATTTTAAGACAGCCACCCCAAATCTCTACAAGATCTACGTATGTAACTAATATTATGCTTATTTTCTTCACTTTTTTTTCCTGATTCAACCATAACTGATCACATTTGTCAATCAAACATGCTCTTCAAAAGGAAGAACGAAAGTCATAGCAAAGCATTCAGCTTCCTCTTCTTATTGCACTAGTTCTCCCATGGTATAGCTCATGGAACACCTCTGCATTTTGACATGCTTACTAGCTATGGCAATAATGCCCATTTCTTAACCATACCATGCCCTTCAAAATGCACAGCTACCTGCACTGATACCTCACATTTTTCTGGCCAAGAAGAAAGATAGATAGCTCCTACACAAAAATGCAGTGTTGGTGCCCAACCACACATCCTAGACCTGTGTCAAATAGTCTTTGCATGACACAAATCCCATTTGGAGTGAGGCAGGGACAAACTGTCCACAGCTATTCAGGGGCTGGAAAGATCCATATTCTACCACTGCAACCTAGAACATCTCAAAAGCAAGTTTGTGTACAAGGTAAAACTGCTTTTTCATTTCGTTTAACATTAGAAAAAAGTGTTCCTCTCTTTGCATACACAGTTAGTGTAAAAAACAAATTAAATATAAGGAAAAGTACCAAAAATGTTACTTGCATAAGAGCAAAGAGGAAGACAAGAAGTCAATGGACACAAACATGTGAAACACATCAAGAGGTGAAACACATTGCTGAGTGCTCCGGAGAGCGCTCTTGTGCTTTCTCTTGTTTTCTTGGTTTGGTTTAATAAAATCTCATGATAAAATAATTTTCCCGTTACATCCAGTTTGACTTTTTCTGCATTCGTCTCAAGATTTTGGTAACTTTTGGAAAACTCAAATTTTAGCAAATCACACAGAAGATAAGCTACAATGGCACATTACTGAGGTCCTCAGTATGTTTTTAGGGCTGCCAGTTTTAGATAATTAATTTGTGTGTGTAATTAATGTGTGTGCGTTTAGTTAGGTTGCGTTGGCTACATATTTAGAGTACATTTACTTAACTTTGTCCCAAGGCAGAACTACAGGACAACTACATGATCCTAAGATCCTTTCCGACTCTAACCATTTTATGATACTGTGATTCTATGACACTATGATTCTATGATATGCTTAGAGTACTTGAAACCAGTTAAACTCTTCCACACTTCAACAACTTCGTGCCAGTATTACTAGCAGGTTATATTATACTTACCCCTGTTTTATAGAAAACTCTCCTCTGGAACATACTAACAAAAAGCATTTATATAGAAGTTATATATATTATATGCCTAACTGAGCTCACACCGGAATCAACACTAAGATGTCAATGAGAGTATGCTGTGTTACACTAAGAGCAATACAATGCTTTTACAAAGCTAAGGAATTACACTTTCCCCTGCAAAAGACACACCAGTGTTCAGCACATAGATGCTTACACTTACTACTTAGAAATACTATTTTTTCCTTTTTTTTTTTAACAGGAACTATTGTGGAAGTATTCCTTTGAGTGCCATGTAAGCTTCACGACAAACTACTCTGTTCATACCATCAATTAAACCTTTTTAAAGCATTTAGCTCTGCATAAACCCTGGCCTTTCTTTTTCAAGGACAAGGGCGGTCAGTGACTCGCAAAGCCTTGACATCACTCCTCTGCCGATCTCTGATTAAGTGGCTGCTGTAGAGGGTTAGCAGGTCAAATAGCACTGGAGGAGGAACTAAGAAAAACAGAATACTGCCTTATTTATTAGTATATGTACCTAAAATAAATGAAAGGATTTTTAAAAATACTTAATGGAGGTTAAGCAGCTTTTTTAACCTCTGTTCAAATTATTGAATGGCATATTAAAACCAATGGAGCTGTAATGTACCTTTTAATGTGACCTGCTACTTTAATAAATAGCGTATGTATTTAACTTGAACTAAATCTACCAGTTTAATATCATTACTAAGGGTAGTTTAATATTACCTATAGTTTCACTTTACCCACCAACTTTGCAAAACAAAAACATTAAAATGTAACTACAGAGCTTCCCAATGCTATAATGAACATTTAATATCTGTTTATAGTAATATGGTACAAAATAATTAACTGATACTTGGCAACTGCAGTATCACCTACTTGTAGGGCTGAACTCTAAGTAGTCCTTGTGAAAGCCAGCACATCCTCAATACAAAAAGACAAGTGAATGCTTGTAACATGTTTGCCACCTCATCCAAGTTTAAGCAACCATCTCAGTGCCTCCTGCCATGCCCAGCTTTCTCCAGGAAGAGCCCTTCCTGAAGGACTTGTACTCTACCTTCCAAATGAAGGGCTTTTGTTATGCAAAGAGCTGCATCAGCCTATGCCAGTTTACCTCTCCTTCAGTGAACAGGCCATGACTATTTGTATTTTCTCTGTATCTAGAAGAACTAACCTAACCTTATTTTGGGTATGTTGAAACTGCAGTCATAACACAGATTATACAGTCCCTGGGAACGGAATAAATACCTGACGGTGATCAGAACATCTCACTCAGTTAGGAATAAATGGAAAAATAATTAATAACATAAGTCAGAGACATGTCAAACATGAAGCTGTCAAAACACATACAAAAAAAATCTAGGAAGTATCATGATATCCAAGACAGGAAAACTTACTACAGCAAATAGATTGTCTTCCGTTAGCCTTACCTGATTTACACTCATTACATCTTCTCCCTTGACGCTGAGGCAAACAGACACACTGCCCAGAAACATGGTCACAAACTGTTCCTACCAATGTGCCCAGAGCATCACAGTCACAACGCTGGCAGCCAAGGAGGTTGCTCATGCTGAGGTTGTACATATGAAGCATGCACTGACTGCACTGAAGGCCAGTTACACCAGCTTTGCAAGGACACTGTCCTGTTGATTTGTCACAAAGCAGAGAGCCAACTACTGTACCTGCCTTATCACAGTTACATGGCAGACAAATAAAGGAATCATTTTCCTGTACTTTGTAGTAGCCATCGAGGCATTCATCGCACTGCCTTCCTCCAATATTTGGTTTACATGCACATTGCCCTGTCTTCGCATCGCACACAGCTCCAGAAAATGACCCTGCAACATTACATTCACAAGCCTTACAACCAGTTGCATCCAGCCCATAAAAGTTGTCCATGCAGGTGTCACAGTGAAGTCCTTTCACTCGTTCTTTACAATTGCACTGCCCAGAGACAGGGTTGCAGAATTGGTTCACTGAGCCGTGGCTGTTGCACCAACAAAGCTCACATCCATCTTCATTAGAGTATCTGAGAGCTTTAAATCCAAAGTTGCAACTATCACACCTGAGACCTGGAAAAAGAAAAGGCATTAATAAGAAAAAAAAAAGCCGAAAAGCTATTAATTTCCATTTTTAAAAAGGGATAAGTATACTTTCATTTGGGAAAAATAAGATAAAGAAAAGAGAAAGTATTCATAGTCTTCCCCAGCATAATTAACAGGAATGACAGGGCTGCACAAATCAATTGTGTAACAGTGGCAGCCCCAAAATCTGTTTACTTGTCTAATTTGGTTCAGAAGTGATGCTTTTCTGCCACCTTCTCAATACAATTTAAGATACTCCTGTAAGAATTTATTTGCAACACTTCTAAGACAAACCGTAATTAATCTCTTTGTCTCCCAGAACAGCACCTGTTGCACGATCAATGCTTATGTGAACTATTCACCCTATATGATAGCAATGCAATACACAGGGAATTGCACCAGGCTCTCAATCTGTGCAGATAACAGATATACATGCTACATTAAAAACATTAAGTACACTCCAGGACAACACAAGTTAGACTAATTACAATGAATGATTTACTTAACACTTAAATCCAGTTTTAATATTGATTACATTTATGTTAGTGTTCATTGTTAGCCCACTCTGAAAGCAGAAAACGTTTTCCATAATCTAAAATTAAATATTTTTATCTAAACATATGGTTTAGCTAACTCCTGCAGTACATTCAAATCTAAACTGCTTTGATCATGCTTCATCCTGTAGTTCTAGCAGCTTTGCTTTCAAAGTTATCACTTGCCTAATCCCTGCCCCAAGTGATGGTGTTTGTGTTTTAGTTTATGAAGCGTACATTACGAGAAAGCAAACCAGATTATTACAAGAAGCATGCAAATTCACAGTTACGTATTTTCCCTTGTAATGGGAAAATCCTTCACTATGAAGCCATCACTTAATTACTGCATACAGAAAAATACAAATACAATGTTCTAGCAAAATACTGCTACTATTTGAAAAAATACAAAACCATACAAGAATACATCTGGCAACTTGTATGTCGAAAAATAAAACTAAAAATGGTAGGAAATGCATTATATATATGGATAAAAACTCAAAAAACTCCAACAGAAGACAAGTTCCTTAACAGTGATGAATGACTCACCTAAGGCATATCATTTAATTTCAATAAGGAAAATAAAAAAGGACCACTATTGCCGCAAATTTTAAAAATAACTGTATTGTTAACAAGAATTATGACTCATTTTGAACTATTAAAATTGGTCTACATGGATTCATATCATATCAGTTTTAAAAATATGCACAGTGCTTATTTGAATATGCCATACATATTCCTGACAGGTAATCTATTCCTAACGATACGGAGGAAGGCCTACAGGGCATCACATTCAATGTTAACAAGTACAGGGGAGTTAGCACGCTTGGCATTTAATTCACATTCTTCTACCTTTTTATTCTAGATGAATGACCTACTTTAACAAAATTATTGGTGCTAATGTATTTTACTGGTGATAGAATCATTAGTAAGATTTAACAGTTGTGTTAACTCTAACAGTTCAAGTTTCATAACACTGCACTCCATAGTTGCATTATTCTGTTATTGTGTTTGTTTAAATAGATAAAATGGCAATAGACAGATTGCTCTAAAAACCAATTTAGAAATCCAAAGAGGAAAGGTTTTTATTGAAGTTTGCTGCACATGTTCCAATATACAGAAGCTTGTTTATGAGTGGTTTAGAAAACTAGAGAATGTAGCCTGGAATGAATTAGGTCTTTATCCTGAGCATAAACACTTGCATAACTACAGCCTCCACCATAGTGACAGATACAGCTGCAGAAAGCATAGATTTACACTTTTTCTTACTATTTCAGTGGAAATAAAAATAATTCTTATTGTTTTCAAAGGTAGAAAATATTTAAAATTATATGTAGACAATCAAATAGATGAGAACCAGATTGTTAATTTCTTGTAAACCAAACTTCCATTGAGTCGAGAAAGGTTTTCACAGATGCAAACATGTAATGGGGACAAAGAATACCCAAATAAGAATGCTCTGAAGTCCTTTTTATTGACTGCACAGAGTGTGTTTAATACACATGGAGGTTATTTTTTACTCTTAGCACACTTTTAATGTATGAAAAACATAAGTACTTGGCATTCCATGGGAAAGAGGACAGGAACTATTCAGGCTTATGTATGTTTAGAGTTATTTTGCGTTTGCTTTTAGAAATCAGAAGAAGGAAGAAACAAAGACTCACAATATTACAAGTAAGTCAATATTCACAAGTCAGTGAGCTATAAAGTAAGATGTACTTAAACACTGTTAATGCAACCCACAAGTCTGCTTGGCCCAAGAAAAAATAGATTACTAACTGTGTTAATAACAAAGCAAAAAAAGATCTCTCTATTTCTTTGAGGCATGTATAGTTTGAGACATGCGCAGTTACCACGCAAGGCTCACTTTATCAGGAAATTCTCCTTGCATAATATTCCCATACATCAATATTTCAAAGTGTATTATATATACTGTGTATTTTGGGCACTTGATAAATTTTGTCCTTATGTGGCTGTGGCTCCCCTCAAATATGCTGGAAGTAATAAATTGCTATAATCAAATCTAATTTCTGAAAAATACCTGTGGGAGTAACAAACAAAAAAGCCCGTCTTGTGAAAAAAAAAAATGATAAATAACAGAGAAGGTAGCATTTTATTATAATCAGATTGGCACTGAATTACAAAATTAAAATTATGTGGCCCTTGATAACTAACCCAGGCTATGTACATGATTTGTGGAATTATGTTGACTTAGTTTGCATTTCATAGGAACAGTTCAAAGAAATATAATAGAAAAAAAATTGATAGATTTATCACAAAGGACCCTGTAGCACAGAATATTTTGAGGGAAAAAAAAAAATCCATTTATTTTGGTCTATTAAGAAAATGAGCATGGAAACGATTTGCTTAGAACTCATTAAGTATGACTCATTTGGAAAAAAAGTGTTAATTTCCTAAAAGAAACATCTATGCAGTAAGCAAATTACATTATTTCTGTGACTTATTAGTATGGAGCTATGTAAGCTAATGTAGCTGTGCCGTAAAGAAACTTCTAAAGGGTTGATTAAACTAAGCTTCAAGCTGTAGTTTGATAGAATTATTAAATTAATAATTTTTCAACAGTTAAGTTCATTCATTTTTATAATCTGCCTTCAGCAAAGAAGTATACTGTACTTTTCATTTAGAAATCAAGTGGCTTATTTGCAGAGAAAACAAGAAAAATGGCTTCAAGCTCTTGCATTGCACATACCAATAACATTTGCTTTGCACTTGCACTGGCCTGAATTTTGGTGACAGGTAATATCTCCATTGACTGTCCCAGAGGTATTACAGCTACAGGGACTGCAGCCATCAGGGTTTGACTGTTGCAGATTGTAGAATCCTTCCTGGCACTGATTGCATTGTCTGCCAGTCACATGTCTCTTACAATTACACTGGCCTCCAATCTAGAAAGATACAAAATATTATAGAATGGTGAACATACCTATTTTCAGATGATACATTCATTAGCAACAGGAATGGGAGTCTGAGTTGAGGAGGAGAAAACTTTAAATGGTACAGAAAAAATAAGCCTGTGTAACACATACCTTTCTTACATTTGTGTTGAGGGAGAAAAAAAAGAGACTGTTACATTTTTTAATACAGCTTTAAAGTCGTGTTCATTCAAAACAAAAGGAAAAAAAGGAGTCAACAATGTGGCCATATTTATCATCTGGACAGAGAAAGTGCAAACAATTACAAAATGGCACTGTATAAATTGTGATTTCTATTAAAACAAACAGTACTTTTTCGATCACTGTTACTGCAAGACATCATCATTTTCAACGGTTAAGCTTTGAATTTTCTTTATTTGGACCATATATATATTTATTTTAGTGCAAATGTTAGTTAAATAAGAATGAAGCAAATGCGAAAGATTTCCTTTCTGATCTCGTACAAGACAAATTTTCTCTTGCTTTACAGCAGGATGTGACCCAACAGCTCAGTATCTGAAACCCTCTCCCTCTTTTCTTGGTTCAGCTGGGATCCAAGTGTTTCACTAGAGTGATGGGATATAAAGGTGTTGCCCTATTCCTTAAACAGATAGCATTGCAATTTGGAAGGAGCTGAGGCACCCTTTGTTATGCTCGGGCCATGATCTGGGAGTTTTTTGTTCCACATCCTGTGCAAGATGAAAAGACTCCTTAAAAGCTATTTCAATTTCAAACCTCTGAAAGCCGGGGGTGGAGGGGAGGGAAATATAAGCAAACCAACCAATCTTTATACTCATCACTTGCAAATATGGTGAGAAAACTGACTAGCCTGTAAGAGGAAAACGACAATGGTACAGACACAGGGAAACAAATGGAAGATATAAGCCAATACATAACCTAGCTGAGAACACAGTCAAAACAACACAAGATGCAGCAGATGTGAACTTGGCAAAAGGTTTAGAATTCATAATCAAGGTATAAAACTTAACTTTTCTAACTTAGGTGTTCTGGGGAACACAGAGATGGCAGCAAACAAATCATTATTTTTCTTTGGGTCAGTATATATCTTTCAGTGCAAATACTTACAAATATGAAAGAGTACAGTGATTCAAAACTATTCAGCCATAACATCAAAAGCTGTAGCTCAATACACTTCACTTTTAATTAGCTACCAGAACAAAAATGCCTCTTAACAGTTGTCTTTCTCATCTTAAACCTACGAGTACAGCAAACCTAAAACAAAAGGAGAGTCCTGTAGCATTAGAGACAATGCTACTTGAAAGTTACACTTAAACATCACACCCTCCCATCTGCAATGAAGCTTTATTAACACAAGATAAAATAGAGCATTTCAACATCTTACAGTAAACTCAGTGCAGAGAACACTGAAGTCAGAGAAGCATGTATTCCTACCCCTTCTTCATAAAAAGCTCCATAGTCCAACAAAACCTCTTCAATATTCTTTCTAAAAAAGATCTATTATTGATGTATCAGCCACATTTTTAAGAAAGATGATATAATAAAAAGCAGGAATACACCACTTAAAAGGCAAGACAACAGAAAGCACAAAAAGGTAAGAGTTAAGGGACCATGAAAGCAAAAAACACAGCAACAAGGATTTTCAAGTTATTCCCTTTTAGTCTGGATTCGATCCTAATATTTAGTTTGCTATAAGAGACGTAATTATGCATCACAGCCATTCCTTGAAAAACTCACATGTGAAAAGCCGCTCTTGAGTTTAATCCTAAATGAAGAAAAATACCC
>JBCJKH010033138.1:0-20045 GCA_039877255.1 Loriculus beryllinus
TGACCAAGGACTTTGTGAGTCTCATGCTCTGCCAGGGAGGAGGGGAGGCTGGGAGGAAACAGGGACAGGACACCTGAGTCAAACTGACCAAAGAGGTATTCCATGCCACAGCATGTCGTGCTCGGGATGTAACTAAGAGTTACTTGGAAGGGCTAGGGCACTGCGGTGTTGGACTAGGTATTGGTTGGTGCTCGGTCATGCGGGGTGTGGTGAGTTATCGGTCAGCAGGTGGTGAGCAGTTGTATTCTCTTCCCTTGTCATTTCCCATATTATTATTATTATTGGTGGTAGCGGTAGTGATTTGTGTTATACCTTGTAACTAAACTGTTCTTATCTCAACCCATGGGACTTACATTCTTTTGATTCTCCTCCCCATCCCTCCGGGAACAGGGGGAGGGCAAGAAAGGGGGGGAGATGAGAGAGAGACTGCGTGATTTAAACTGGGTTTAAACCGTGACAACTGTTCCCCCTCACTGATGGGGGCTGAAGGGGATTTGGGCTTGGTGTTAGACTGATGCCTTGGGGTTTATTTGTTGTTGCCATTGTGTTCTGCTGCTACAGTGCAATGGAGCGCTCTGCTAGGACTCCTTCTCAAAAGCTGAGTGGGGTATAGCAGGTCCACAGGGTAAAGGGAAGGTAGTGTGTATTAATACCAGGGCCTTTTTATTCTCTCTGGCAATCTTCTGAACTGCTGCTGTACATGGATGGCCATTGAGTGCCTGCCTTGAACAGAATGGGTGGTGGAACAAGATTCAGGGTAGAACAGAAATTGGAAGAGTCATCCTGTCCTGCAGTCCTTAGCATTGCTGGATTTTGCTGACATTCCTGGATAACTGTATTTCCATGTAAAATGGCTTAGTATGTAATTGTCCAGCCTGAAACAGATAGAGCCAGCAAACTGTGAAAAATTAGTGTCATACTTAAAATAAAGTAGTTTGAAGTTGCACTGAAGTAGAATTACAATAACTTTCACGTTACTTCTGAAAGCTCAGAGCTAAGGGGAGTAAAATGTTACAATTCCCCCATAAGAAACCTGACTGACATTTTTGCTGCGCAGTACAGCACTGGAGGACAAGTCAGCTCGTTGCCTCTTCCCCTAACCTTACGAAAAGCATAGTTTATTCCCTATGTACTATATAATATATAATAATATATTTACTGGGCTACTGCCTGGAAGACTATCCTGGGCCTTGAGAAACAAGTTTTGTGGTGATACAGCACCCTAGAGAGAATTGAGTCAGACAATGGGCTCATTTTCAGAATAATGTTATGGACACTTGGGCCAGAGAGCATGGCATTCAGTGAGTATATCACATCCCCTACCATGCACCAGCCTCTGGGAAAATCAGATGGTGCAGTGGGCTGTTAAAAACTGCACTGAGAGCAATGGGTGGTGGGACTTTCAAACATTGGGATACACATTTACCAAAAGCCTCCTGATTGCTCAACACCAGAGTATCTGCCAAGAGGGTTGACCCCTTTTCCGATCATGGCACAACATAAATCATATGGAATAAGGGGATGTTGTCCTGTTTTGTCAGACATGGAGTTAATTTTCTTCCTAGTAGCTGGTACAGTGCTGTGTTTTGTATTTAGTGTGAGAATAATGTCGATAACACACCAGTGTTTTATTTGTTGCCAAGTTGTGCTTAGTCTATGTCCAAGACTTCTCAGTTTTCCATGCTCTACCAATTTTAGGGAGGTGCACAGGAAGCTGGGAAGGAGCACAGCCAGCAGCTGACCTGAACCAGCCACAGGAATATTTCAAACTGTAGAACATCATGCCTGGTGTATAAACTGCAAAGAGTTGTCTGGGAGGCACAGATCACTGCTCAGGTCAGGCTGGGTATTGGGCAGCAGGTGGTAAACAGTTGCATTGTGCATCTGTTGTGTTTCTTGGGCTTTATTCCTTTCTTTTTCCTATCTCCCTTTTAATTTTTATTATTATAATTATATTATACTTCAGTTATTAAACTGTTCTTAACCTAGGGGGTTTTACCTTTTCCTGATTGTCTTTCCCCATCCCACTGCAGGGAGAGGGAAAGGGAGGCAAGAGTGGATGAACAGCTGCATGCTACTGAGTTGTTGGCCGGTGTAAAACCGTGACATAGAGGTACAGGCTCTATGGAGACATGAGAGTGTCTTCAGTAGTTGGAAATAGTTATGAATAGTTATAAACCACACTTTCTGTGTGGAGGGGTGGAAAAGGAGATGATAGGTAACAACTTGAGAAACAGAGAGGGAAGGGAAGCCTCTACAGTTGCCCATCTTTTATTGTATAAGCCAGAAGACGAGAGAGGAGAAATGATCAGTTGAAGTCAAAACTAAAGAACCTTTTGAACTTTCTTACTTTGCCTTCTTCACCAAATTAAAAAGAAGAAAGTCTTAGAGAAGTGATTGATAGGTTTGCAGGTGAAGACAAGTTGAGCCTTTTGATGTTTTCACCACAGATACCTCCAGTCCCTTGTAGGGGGCTGCTGTGAGATTTTTTGTGTATGTTCCAGTCAGCTTTGAAGACAGTGAGAGCCCATCAACGCAGGCTGGAAAATGCTGTGGCAGCAAGGAGCTGGGTGATTTGCTGTACTGGCTTCTGGTTACTGCCTTTTAAGTGGCTTGTCTTGTTATAGGTATGTCTGCAGTTTCTTTAAAAAGATATGCATGGTTATAACTGTTAGAAACTGGGTGCTTGGTTTCACACCGCAGATTATTGTACTGTTTGAAGTATTGCTTTCTCTACTAGATGCCTCATGTGTACTTGCATTCTTGTTAGGCTTTGGAGACAAGAATTCTTGTGTTGAAAATACAAGTGCAAATGTGTATGTCTCATATTGTATTGTCTTAGCTGTGGATACTGTGGCATAGAGAGTTGCCATGAACATGAAAGGAGTCAAATCCATAGTGCGCTAATGAGTACTGATGTCAGGTAGAATATGTGTTTGTGCATCAATGGCACTTCTGCTATGTTCAGGCAGAAGTACTGGAGCTGTTCTGCCTTCACAACATGAAAAAATATTCCTTGCCTGCCACAGGTTTGATGAAGTTGAGCATTATGGAAAGAGGGCTAAGATTTGTTTTTATTAGTTAATAGTTATGGCTGAGGGGGAAAAACCCGCTGAAAGTTCTCTGTAGACAAATGTGTGCTACCTCAGATGGCTAGTTTGTGAGAGCAGGATTTCTTATCAGTTCTGCACATGTACTCAGGGTTTCTCTTACTCAGTGTCTTTGAGATCCTGTTTTCTTTGCTCTGCAATTTGTATATAACCCTTTACTTAATCTACTGGGTCAGCAGGGTACTGCACTGAACAGGCAGGATTTCCTGGCTTGCTGTCATGAAGCGTGTGCACACCTCAGTAAGTTTTGTGCCATCTACCACTGGCAATTCTTCACAATGAGGTAAACATGTACTTTCTGTCATTAATCAGTATTGCTTGTGTATTTTGTAAGAGAAGGCTTCCTTTTTGCATACGTCAGGTGTTACTCCTGAAAGCCTAAAGCACAGGACAAAGGCTTTATGTGGAAAATACTGGTTTGAATGGCCAAAACTCTCACTTTCTAGACAAGTGGAAACGAGACCTTAGGACAGGGTGAGTACTGTCATGGTTAGGAGGTGCAGCTTACTATCTGTACCCAGCTGCTCTTGTTGTAAGGCTGAAGGAGACCAGCTGAGGCCACATGGCAGCCTACTCTGATCAGAGCTAAGCAGTGGTTCAAGGGATGCAGCATAGGGGACCAGGGCAGCAGGATTGGCAGTGGCATGGCCTGGTGCATTTTTGGCTCTATAGCATTTCAGCTTGAGTGCTGGCCTGCTGTCAAGATGATAAACTCCTTCTGTATCCGAGTATGGCTTTGCTATCTGTACCACCCACTGTGGGTCACAGAGGTGTCCACAGTTTCATGATTTCTTGATCAGTGCATATTTTGGCAAAATCTATAAATTAGTATGTTTATATATTTTCTTGCTTCTCACCAGTTTTATGGCCAGTTCTAATGATGTTCATCATTTATTACCGGAGGAGCTTGTCAGCATGAGGGTGGTTCAACAGATGGAGGAAAGAAAGGTTGTTTTGAAGAAAGAAATTCTAATGGAAATGGAATGTGAAAAAGAACTACTAGAGATCTCTGGAAAAAATGTTTTTCTTGTTTGTGGTGCTAGCAGAGCTTCAAGATTTAAAGGTCTGCCAGGGGATCAGTGTGGAATTGGTACTTGCAGAGGCATGTGCTAACATTTGGAGAGATTTTGATATGAAATTGCTAGTTCAGATTCACTTGATCTTTATTGAAGAGTAATCCAGAATATAAAGTCTGTGATATTTAAATACAAAGAAGGAGCCAAAAGACCTAAGAGCCATCTAAAAATTCTCTGGGCATCATCTTTGTTGTTTACGTGTTGAAAGGGCAGATGCTAAGTATTTATATTTCATGCGTCATTTTAACGGCTAAGCCCAGGCAAAGGCATGCACACTTATGTATACATCTGTCTAAGTAACCATGATAGTGTAGAAAAATTGCTTCTGGAAAAAAGAGGACAAAAAATCTATAGAATACTAGAAAGAATTAAATACAACAAATAAAGTTCTTTGGGGTCTAAGACATTTTGTCCTTTTTTGGCTATGTCAAATCAAATATTTCCTCCATAAGAAAGGAAGACTCTTCAAAAAGTTATGAAAATAAATTCTACATGTGTGTGTGTGTATGTGTATGTGTGTATAGAAATATATATATATAGGGGGGAGGGGGGGAAGAGATACATATTCAGTCCTTCTGTAAAACATCATGCAAAACATAATGCCTGTATGATGACCAAAGATAATAGAGTTCATTAGAAGTCACACAGACTTCTGCCATTGTAGACATAATTTTTTGAATGCAAATGTACTATTTGGCTTCAGAAATATTTAATGGCAGTGACTAACATGAGTGATAGTTCAATGGCTATTAACAAAATAGCAGTTTTAAACTATATCTATTATTTATTCACTAAATTATAGCTATTAGTAAATATAGTTGCTATAAACTCACAGCAGCTAGGTATGTTGCTGTTTAGAATCAATCAGCACCTGCTGCCTTTTGACTGAAGTATTTCATATCAAGTATTGTGTCTGTGACCAAGTGGAAATTACTCCCAATCAAAGATCAAAGGCAGAATATTTAAAGGCTAATCCTGAAAATTAGTTGGACAAGTAATACTTGTAAACTCTATTTCATAAATGGAGTTGTTCTGTTCAGCTTTTCTTGGCTATTACTGTTGCTGTACTCAAGTGTGATCATACAAGGAGTAAAACTTGTTGTGGTTGATAAAATCTGAAATCCTCTCTGTCTTGCAGAGATAGAGCAATATTTTCCATGTTTAAGTATCTGTTAATTTTGGCCTAAGCAGCAATAGCTACTAGTATAACATTTGTGCCATCCAGATTTAGAATCCTTTCAAGTACTTAAATACGTACAATTACTAAATTTTATAGGTCAATATTCAAGCTTAAGCTTGTGGTTTTATATAGTTTTCTTTTTTCCTATGTGTCGGCACGCACTTTACACTGATGCTGTGGCAATAAAGAAATTGTTTGCTCCTGGTACATGTGAATAGTAGAACAGTGATTTATCTCTGTGCATAGTATAGTTTTGAACAGCCACATGTTTTAGGAGGAAGGACTAATTGGAGAGAGCACTAGCGAAAACAAACCAGTCAAACAAAAAAACACCACAAAGATTATTTGAGGGTTAGAAAAAATACCTTATAATGGAAAACTTGGTATCGGTTCAGCATAAAGATGACTGGGACAAAACTTGATCACAGCAGTCAAGTAAATCTGCAGGGAGAAAATACCAAGGAAATTACAGTATGTGAAAGAGTCATAACAGGAAGCAATAGCTGGAAGTTGCAGTCAGATAAATTTGAATTGGAAATTGCAATGATAATGTGATTATGTGGACAACTAGGGACAACCAGAAGATGCGAAGAAAAAAATCTGTTGTGGAGAATTTGGCTGTAAAAAGGTAGCAAGTTCTTTGTTAAAAGTTATATTATGAGAAACTTTCTGGCTTTCCTATACTGTTTGTGTAGAAGCTATGAAAAAATACAAGATTTTTAATTAAGGGAGGAGAAAAATGTTCTGGGAGATTATTAACAATGTAGGACAAAAACATTTCTTGTGGCAAGGACTCAAAGATATGTCTTTTTTGAAGAAAAAAAAAAAAAAAAGAAAAGAAAACGTTCCACTGATTTCTTTGGCAAATGGTGAGAGTTGTAATACTCAGCACTCCAAAAATGAGTCAGTTTTCTACAACCTCATCACGGCAATTTAGTTTTGAAATAAAACGGGCTGTAACAGTCTGTCAGAACAGACTTTAGCTGTTTTAAGCAGTATCAACTGCTTTGTTTCTGCCTTCAAAAATGGCAGTTTTCACTGAAAGCAGGGGGACTCTCGAAATACTTTATATATACTCTACTGGTGGGAGAACTGGGCAGTAATTGAGGGGTAAAGTTTCCTAACCTGTTGTACTGGACTGTGGTAGGAGAATAACCTTTTCTGGCCTTTGGGAGGAGAGAGAAGGGAGATGTTTTCTGATTTCAGGAAAGAATCTGAACTTTGTGCATCATTTTTGGCTGTGTTGGTTCACTCTACATAATTTGCCCGAGGGTTCTGTGTACCTGAGCGGGATGCTTGTCTCTTTGCAAAATATGTGTGCTGTGAGGCTTTGTATTATAAACAACTGCAATAGTTGTTTATAAGTAATAGCTTAATTATTAATAAGTTAATAAGTAATAGCTTACTTATGACACAGCCTTAAACAAGTAGCTTGTATGGGAGCAAGAGGATTGCTTTTGAGCTCTAGCAGACTTTATTACCAGCAGACATACAAAGTTACAGAAAGGATTTCCTCTTGAGCTCTCCGAACAAGCTGTGTAAGCTTTCACTGAGCAAATTTTTCAACAAGATCATCTGGTTTAGGTTTTCTTTTTTAATTCCATATGACCCACCTTCAAGATCGTGATACATCCCTTTCGACCACAAGGGAGGAAGAAAGGTTATGGGCTCAACATGAAGACACAGGGGCATAGGAGGGTGCTTCGCTGAGCCTGAGTGAAGCCAGGTTGTAATTTGCGATACAGGTAGAGAGAGGAACTGGTCTGGGGAGGAGGTAGGAAAAACCAGGGAGGCTGGCAGGGGTGCTGCAGAGCATGGCCAGCAAGAGAGGGCTGCCTGCGGCCACACTAGTCAGCCAGGTCTTGCAGCTGACAGCGGCAGTGGAGCGGGACTGTCCCAGAAGCAGAGCCAAGAGACCAGCGAAACAATCATAGCTGCTCCTGGGAAATTCTTGTACATGCCAGGAGAAAGCTTCGCTTGTGCTTTTTTTGGATCTCTGTCTTGAGCTTTTCGTAGAAAACAGCAAGAGGGTTAGCATCAGATTGAATTTGGGGTTTGACCTGAAAAAGTGAAGTTGGAGATCAATAAAGTGAAGCACGTGAATTCTTGTGGTTCAAGAGCAGATGTCGAATTTGGTATTACATACCTCCCAAACCAGTGCATATTTCCAAACAGTTCTAAACCAGTACCAGAGGTCAGCATCAATGTTAGTGCTGTCTTTCAGCATTCACCTTGCAATACCTGGGCTCTCTTCAAATGGATGACAGTCAGTCTTTTCTCCTAAGGTGGCTAAGCCTTTTTGAATGTTTTAAACTTCAGGACTTAAATGTTTTGAACATCCAGACTAAAAAAGCTGAGTGATGTTTCTTTCCTCCTGTATTCCTTCGTGTAGCATAGCAGGAAAAGTAGGAGACTAGCCCCCTGGCATATCTGAATAATCCCAACTGCTCTTCCTGAGTATAGCTCTTAGTTCTAGGCTTTCACGTGTCAGGAGTAACATGCATATGCCTAGCATTACCAGTGTTAGCTCTGAGTTGGTAATCTGCTCAAAGATAATTAAAATAGTGCTTGTGCTTGGGATCACCACCAGAAAGCAAGCTAATTTTATGTATAGAATGGTTGCAGAAAAACAAACGTGCTTGTTCTTGTGAGTGTGCTGTTAAGTCAGATGTGATGGGTAACAATTTGGAAAGAAATGTTTTGTCATTTGAAAATATGCAACCTGAGGCACAGAAATGATTCTTCTGAACTTAGAGATGACAATTGCTTCTCACGCAAACACCCCAAAAGAAATGGTATAGTATCTCTTGACAGCATTACATGGAAGCTGATGATGTTCTGTCATGTTTGACTGTCTTATTCAGATGTGTGTGCTTTGGTTACATGAGCACGAGCTAGTTTCCCATCTTTTGAAACTGGCATGCTACTTTGGATTATTCCAAATTAGGGTTGAGTTTACCATGGCTGATGGCTATTGTGATATTGTTGTGTGGTTTGAGTATTTTGTCGTGGACTTTGTGATGCGTTTACAATTTCATGGGGAATGCACATGTCACAAGATGCACATCCCCACCCTTGTAATAACATAGCCTTTTATTCCCATAAAGCTGGAGATCTAACAGGATGACCAGTTTATTAATCCAAGGAAACTTGCCACATTAAAACTGGAGGAAAGAGAGGCATAAATGCCTACATTTAAATAATAGGATACTACAAATGAGGCTGGATGTAATTACTTTTATTGGACAGTGTAGAGACAACAAAGGAAGCTAATGGGCTCAAGCTGTGCAAAGGAAGTATTCACGTGGACAGTGCTGGAAGTCTTGCTCTCACTTTCTGCTTGCTGAGATTTGTACTTTGTCTCAGCTTTTGTTTTAGAACAAATACCACACAGAAAGAAGGTGGATCTAGTGCAAACAAATACTTTGGTTTAATTTTTGTCAGACATTAGAAAAGATTTAATTTTTTTTTTTTTACTTTTTATAAGAAAGGAATAGTCACGGCTTCTATGCAAGGCACAACAGCCTGAGACATCTCTGTATGTACAGCCTCTGGAAGAGGAAGGATCTAATGATGCAGAATTTTATGTAGTGCATGTCAGCCAGAGTATCACTCTTAAAGAAGTGGGCAAAGAGTCTGTAGTCATCTGTTAACAAGTTCATCAGTGCCTGAAAATGTCTGAAATGGATTTTATCTGTATTGAATGACTGGACAGTATTACTGGATTTTATTCTGTACTGATGGACTGGAGTAAAATCCACTCCCCCTTGCCAAACTGCTTCTCTCTCTCAGTAGTAGTAGTAGCAAGCTGCCTCCATTTGAATATGTTTTAGCAAGACCATTCCATCTTCCCCCCATGTGCTGTGTCTAATACTGCTGCGGGGCTTTGCGGGTGGTCAGGGTATCATGGCTTTCAGTGCGTGTTCCCGCAGTTAATGGGCCATAGTGCCATACTGCTCCTCAGTGTCTTGTAACAGTAATGCTCTGTCCCAGGTGTAATCCGGATCTGTTGGGATCATGGAAGGTTTTGGAGGAGGTGTTGTAAGTTTGGGTGGTCAGTCATACCTCATAAAGGAAGGCAAAGGAAGCATAGGTTGCCTATGAGACATACTTAAAAATTGCAAAGTTGATACCAGGGCTGTACTTCCAGAGAAACCAGAGTTGTCATGAGTGACAGCAGGAAGAAGCTACTGGTTGTTTCTGGTTTGTTGCATCAGGACTTGCTGTGTATCAATCTCCACATGTCAAAGGTGCCAAATAATATCTGGAAATGTTAGGCAAAGAACCAACTTTTGATTACATGAATTTTTTAAGTTTACTGTTTCATTTTAGTCGCCTTTATATTACCAGGAACAAAAAGAACCTTAATCTACTGAGGTAGTCCACAAAATGAGACAGTTGGGAACAATTTAGCATGTCACCTGTATGCTTAAGATTTTGAGGATAAACAACTACAGAAATTCAGAATATATGAATTAGTAACAGCATGACTGCCACACATCTCAGTGCAGTAATTCAGCATGGTCATATTCCACGTTTATTTTGCACACAACTTTTTCTAAGGAGCTATTCAAAACTTGGATTATGCTTTTTGCATCCCGTGATCCTGACATTCAGCAATAATGAGCTCTCATAGTTAAATTTTCAGTACTTAAAAATAACAAAACAAAACCACTGAAGAAGAAAAAAGAAAAAGCAACCCCAAAGCAAAACTTTTGTTAATTGAATTCAGATGTCTTGTCTGGAGAATGTTCGATTAAACACAAAAACAGGGTCCTTTTTGGTTCAGCAAGAAGTTTTGTGGGCTTTATTATTAATAGCTTTGTTTCTTGTTATATAAGTAAGTTTCTTATGTGTACTAAAACTGTCTGGATAGTGCAGTATCAAGCTTTTGTCTGTATGTATTTATTTTGCTTTCCTTTTTTCCGCTCAGTAAAAAACCAGGCTGTGTTTCCAGCTGTAATTTCTATGTCGAGCTTAAGAGTCTATTTCAAAATAGATGTTCACTGTTTTTACAAGTCTTTGGAGATTGTAAGACTTTAGAAAATGCCCAAAGTTGTTCACATACCCTTAAGTCTTTAGATTGCAGAAAATAATGTCATTTATAGAAATTCACATTAACCTGGCTTTTAACATGACTTAATGACAGAAATGATATCACATAATGAAAAAAATGGTTTGAGTGGGTGAAGGAGGTGAGTAAAAGTGAGTGTGTTTAGTTATATTGTGCCATGTAAAGCTGCAGACCTCTGATAGTTAAAATATTGGTGATGTTTCGCTCACCATTTTCTTGAAAGGTAGTCACCCTTCTTAATTAGCTGTTCTGTTGTCAACCTTGAGACGTTCCTGAGGGCAGATCAACTGTGCCAACCCAGAAAGTCACTGGGTAATGTGGTGTGTCATCAGGACTACTGCCACGGACCAGGGAAGGAAAATCAGGAGATGGCATATACTGAAAGTGTCAGTGATGAATGCCAGGAAGCATAAGTAGAGAAGCTGAAGAAGAGGTGCAGAACTTTGTGTTACATCAATGGTGCAGGGACACAGGGTGTCCTCGGCTTCACCGGGTTCTAGCATAAGACTGGTCCCAAATGATGCAGAAAGTAGTGGCAGGGTGAGAGAAGAAAGCCTCCTGACAGCAGCACCGGTGCCCCGCTGGAGGCTGGCATTCTTTTTTGCCTCTGCAGTGGGCAACTCAGGTCAGCATGTTTGGAGGTGGTTGGGAACTGAGTATTCCTTGTCTTCTGGTCACCAAGAGGAAGATATATTGGGCAGATTTCTGGAAGCTTTAGATGTGCGAGTGACACCAGCTTTGGCTCAGGCAGGATGCTTGTCCACCTTGTGTGTGTGGAGATTGTTTTACAGACTGCTCCGTTACTCCAGCAGCTGCCGTTTATATGTGTGCATGTAATTACATGCTTATTAATGCTCTTCAGTGGCATGTGTACTTTGGCCTGGCCTAATGGCAAGAGGGCTTCTTGCCCTGAAGAGGATTTCTCAGATTAATTACTACTGTGGCTGCCTGTGTGGCCATGGCAAACTCACTGTGGCCACAGGTCTGGGAGTTACTGTAGGACCGCGGTGTTTCTGTGTGGGGCAGAAGTTCCTGCCAGGTGCCTGTGGGGAACATTAGGTTTTCCATGGTGGCCTTGCACAACGGTCCCTCGGGGCCAGGCTTGCAAAACACTCTTGTGGGGCTGCCAGCCAGGCCCCGTGTGGTTTGTCTGGCACTGGAGCCGGTGGGGAAGCTGTGGCAGGCGCTTTGGAGGAGAGCTGAAGGCTCAGCTTTGCTGGGGACTTCACTTTCTGCGTTGAGTAGGGTGGCAGTTGAAGTGCCGAAGGACAGACTATAAGGCTGAATCGATGCCTACCCGGCTTGCGTTGTACGCTTCCCATGTCTTGCAGACTGTCAGGAAGTTTGGTTTGTATCACAGGTGGAGTGTATCTGTAGTGCTTGAGCAAAAGCTGTCGTATTTACAGTTGGGATTTGGGGCTTTCCTTTGTTGTTACTGCATTAAAATGACATTCCTAACAGTTGAAGAAGGTGCAGAATTGTTGTGGTTAAACTAGTTACAAGAAATGTAAACACGATGGAGTATACTGGAAGAGCAGTTTAGCTGGCCTTCTGTTTGATTTGGCAAAGTCTCAAATATCCTTGAGTGGTAGTGGTTGTTCAACTATCACTTTGACTGTTTTCTCTCACTGTTTTTCCTTGTTGTTGCTGCTCAGGTGAATGACCAAATTGGGAGGAGTTTAGGAGTAAGCAGATCAGCAGCAGTAGCACAGCTGTTTGGTACGGGATGCTCTCGTCACACCACAAGTGTTATTCTTTAAAGTATTTTGCAGAATAGAGATTTCTGCTAAAGTAAAAGCAAGAGATTAAATGGAAGTGTGAATGTACTTGAGTTTCTAAAAGCAGCAGTAGGAAGAGAAAGCAAACAGGTTTCAGTTTCCATAGAAACAAAGAGAGGGAAAAAAAGAAGAGTATTTCAAAACAGCTTGTAATTCCTGTGTCTCCTTTCTCACTTTAACGCTTAAACAGAACTCTCTGCATTAAGCACCTTACTGGGAGTCCTACTTCCAGAATGGTGTGATTTCAATTCAGGGCTGCTAGAAATGAAAATGCAGTAAAGAATTGTATCTCACTTAATAATTTCATATGTACAACATGGTAGATTTGGAGCATTCAAAGTTGCATTTGATGATTCAGTCCTAAATTAATTGAAGTTTTAAACTACCATCTTGTCTAGTGGCACACAGTTTGCTGTCTGTCATCCATAAATATGTTACTGTTCAAGTGTTTAATATAGTGCATGGAAAAGCTGGAAAGCAACTGCTATGGCCTGGGAACAGCATCATGCAGGTTCAGTGGTCCAGTGCTTGGAGGTCGTGCTGAAAGCCGCGTACAGAGCAGCTGCTCGGAAGGGAAAGCGGCGCTGCTGAAATGCAGCTTAGATCTGGCTGCCACGACTGAGTGAGGCAGAGGGAAGCTGCTGCAGGGTGGCACCTGGGGCTCTCTGGTACAGGTGCCCCATGCTTGTGATGTGGTACAGCTCAGGGCAGGTTTGCAGAAGGCAGAGGCATGACCATGTGCTAGTCACGATGGTTGCTTGTGGTGCTGAGGATGCTGCTGGTTTTGAATAGGGTCTGGCTCTAGATGTGGTTGTGTGTCATTTTGGGTGTGCTAGAGTGCAATTAGAAAACTGATACTATTCCATAGAAGCAGACTATTTTTACTTCATTTAACCTACATTCTCCATTATGACGTTCTTTGTTGATGAGAATAATAAGATGTTGATAAGGGTTATAAGTATAATTTTTCTCATATACTGCAGTGCTAAGCTATAATGGCCTATGTACATGTTAAGGAAGGTGTCTAGTAAAGATCAGTATGCTGGTTTTGTGCAGTGCCTGCTTTAATGCTTAGAAAGGGGAGAGTTAACATTTTGATGATATTTGCAGATGATTCTGAAGTAAAGATACTGTAAAAGCCAGTAAGGGCAGAGATAAATTTCAGAACAATCTAGAAAAATTAGGTTGACAGTAAATAAGAGATCAGTTGGGGAAAAATATGGAACTGGCATAATTGCAGAAAAAAAGTTAAAATGCCAGAATTGCATAATGTTCTGAGTACTAAATAGCACACTAACAGTGAAAGTCAAGTCAAAAACATGTTGCGCGCCAGATTGCAATGAAATAAAGAAGATTATAATTTCAGCTGTGTGAAAAGTGTTATGTTAGATGTGCAGATATTCTTCCATTGTAGAAATGGAAGAAATTTTCTAATCACTGAAGACATTGTAACTGGGTTTCTGACATTTCTGCTCTGCCTTTATGAGTTTCCTGAACTGTGTGAACTGCCTTCGCTTATTTCTGTACCGAAAACAAATTTTGGAACTAAAATGCCTGTTTCTCTAAGATTGTTTTAACAGAAATTGTAGCTCCTCCAGGATATTGGTCAGCAGCTGGGAGGAGTAGAGCTGTGTTCCCTTTGTGATCTTGGAGTGACTAAATTATTCCTAGATCTTAGTTATACCATGAAATCACATTTCCAACATAACTACTTTTTACATACATTGTGTTTTCCCTGTCCTGTCTGGGTGAAGCCATTGCTGAATAGCAATGTCATATAGAGTCATATAAACACATTAAAATTCTTGAAGCTTCAGAGTCACCTTTTATTTGTGTATTGTGCACTTGTAGATGAATTCATGCTTTGGAAAGGGTGCCTTGACTATCCGGTATTTTTTGTGTCAATATTGTCAGGATATTGCACGGGAAGTGAAGTGTCGGAAATGTCCACCTTTTAGCAGCTCAGGTCTGTGCAGGAAATCCCTCTTTCCTTCAGAGGAGAAGCTGTTCTGCATAACCAAAACTTAAATAGCTCGAAGTTTCCACTGATTTCAGCACTGGCTTCCAGCAGAAATTATTTTAAAAGTTAATTTGGGTTCTGGTGACCCAAGTATTTGTTCTGCATAATGGCTGAAAACTGAAATTGGGAGTCCCTAGGTAAATAGTGGTTTTGTTTTGTCTTTTTGGTGTTCCTTTTCTCTTGTTGTTTGTGGCCAAAGCATCATTATCTAATATGGTGATATATCCTATTTGGTTCTCATGAATCGTCTGCCTTAGTCCCAGCAATGGTATCAATATTGGCCAGGGTATTGGATTGGCTCTGTTAAATCCACAAGATGGAGAAGCAATGACTGAAGTCCCAACACTCCTTAACAACTATTCAACTTACTGACCTTTGTTTTCTAGTTAATTTCTGATAAAGGAGACGGATCCACATGATGCTGTAACATTTGGTCCACATTTCTTGGGACTCATCTGCTCTTTTTCTGTCTCAGCTCCTGCAGTAACTTTGAATGTGTTTATGTGCAAATGTGTCCAAATTAAATGCCCAAAGAGCAGCAACGAAACTGGTGAAGGGTCTAGAGCATAAGTCTTAGGAGGAGCAGCTGAGGGAACTGAGGTTGTTTAGTCTGGAGAAAAGAGGGCTCAGGAGAGACGTTATTGCTCTCTACAACTACCTGAAAGGAGATGGTAGCACTGTGGGTGTCAGTCTCTTTTCCCACATAGAAAGTGATAGGACAAGAGGAAATGGCCTCAAGTTGCATGAGGAGAGGTTTAGACTGGATACTAGGAAAAACTTCCTCACCAAAATGACTGTCAAGCATTGGAACAGGCTGCCCAGCGAAGTGGTGGAGTCGCCATCCATGGAAGTATCTAAGACTTGTAGGGACATGGTTTAGTGGCAGACCTGGCAGTGCTAGGTTAATGGTTGGACTAGATCTTAAAGGCCTTTTCCAACTTAAATGATTCTATGATTCTACAGTCTAAGCCAAAGCTTGTGATTCCCAGGAGCTGTGGTTATTGGCAGTTGTGAGCACAAGTCTCTCAGACTCAGGAGACATATAACTTAAACAAAGTGGTCCTGCTGTTGCTGGTAGTGCTCCTAAACTCAGCAGTGATGGTGGAAGAGGTTGAGGATGTGGCCCAACCCCTTGAAGCAAGGCTGGCATTTTGCATGAAGTTTGGGCTTTTCCATGGCTACATATACCTGCAGCAGCCCAGCTGCCAGAGTAGCCAACGAGACTGCAGCATAGGGCTGAGACTGCAATGTCAGTGATGAGATGATGATATCTGTGTTTCTGTTTGTTTTTTCTTCCTCTGAGGAATTCATAAGGGATGACTTTGGTTAGTTAATAGCTTTCAGTCATGGTACTTAAAATTTGACTAAACTTTCAGGAAGTGCCATGAGAATACATGGTGAAAATGTATCCTGTCATTCAGCTGCCTAATAAAAAGGGAGAGTATCATCCAAACTATGGTTTGTTGAGTGCTAGAAAGCAGCAGAAAGCCCTGAAATCTTTTCCATGACTGAAGGTGGCGGAAGAGGGTATGCTGAGCCTGCTGGCATCCTTCCCAGCCCAAGCAGAAATATTGTAGTTTAAATATGACAGGATAAGTCAAGTACAAAGTTACTTTTCTTCCCGTGAAGATTATATGTAGAATAATCTATGATTCCATTATAATGAGGACAGTGCGTGCACTGGTTTCCTTCCGTAATTCATGCACCAGGCCATTTGTTTTAAAAAATGGTAACCCAACTACTGTGGTTTCCACTCAGGGTGGTATGTGGGAGTCTGCATCTTGCTGTAAAATTGTGTAGTTTTATATAAGCCTCATATAGCTGCCTTTGCAAAATCCTGTTTGTGCTCACTCACCACATCCAGCTGACGGCACCATATTTATGCCTCTTCCTTACAGTTTCCATGAGTTAAAATAGAAGCATATTTCATGGTTTCTTAGGAACTAAACGCAGTTCTTATTTACATGTCAAAGAAAGAGTAAAAAAAATGTGAAAGTATGTAAAGTCCTGGACTTATATGAATAATAAACTCTTAGTGATGTTGAAACTAGATGTACTTAGTCGATTGTGAAGATAGTGAGTGCTGGCCCCTACATGAGCATGTTATAAGACTGTATCTTCTTTCCAAAGAGGTGCTAGTCTGAAGCCTTAATCCTGCAAGCATTACTGGTGTAAACTTGTTTCATCAGTTGCTCTCATGGCTTTTCAATAACCGTCATAGTAAATTAACCCCTTGCAGGGCTTTTTGATTAGTTTACTTCTCTAATGGCTCTTTATGGGATTATGTCAAACAGTGATCTGGATTCTAGGGTGACTGAAAAAATTGTTGATGTTCGAGGTGTGTCCTTGTTTTGGCTGGGCTAGGGTTAATTTTCTTCCTGGTAGCTGGTACAGTGCTGGTTTTGGATTGAGTATGAGAATAATGTTGATAACACAGAAATGTTTTAGTTGTTGCTGAGCAGTGCTCAAAAGTCAAGGACTTCCCAGCTTCTCACACCACCCCACCAGTGAGCAGGCTGGGGGTGCACAATGAGCTGGGAAGGGGCACAGCTGGGACAGCTGACCCCAGCTGACCAAAGGGATATCACACACCACATGGTGTATGCTCAGCAATAAACTAGGGGGAAAACTGACTGGCACCACTGCTTGGGAGCTGACTGGACATCAGTAGATGGGTGCTGAGCAATTTCATTATGCATCACTTGTTTTGTATATTCTTTTATCATTCCCCACCCCTCTCCTTTGCTTTCCTATTAAAGTGTCTTTGTCTCAACTCACAGATTTACTTTTTTCTCCCAAATTCTCTCCCCCATCCCACTTGGGCAGGAGGGGTGGGAGAGGCGGAGCAGAGCGATTGAGTGGCTCTGTGTGTGTGTAGCTGCCTGTTGGGTTAGATCATGACAGCGTGATGCTGTTGTGTCTTACCTTAAGGAAGGATTACAAGGAAGGGAGGAAAATTGCCTGGCATGGGAGTAGGAGCTCTGGGCCCAGTTGAGTAATTTGAAGCACTTTATTGCTTGTGCCTTGGCTGAGAACTCACATTTCAGCCTGAGTAAATACTCTGGTGTCTTCTGATATATAAATTTTGGTAATCCCAGTGCCACGGTATTTTGTCAAGGTTTGTACTGCAGTTTTCCCTCCTTAAGGTCCCATTTTCAGCTTCTTAATCTTCGGTAATTTGGACTGGTATATTTTCAGAGCCACAAGTCTGTCTCAGGCTGATTTTTTTAATTCTTTTAACTATTTGGTTTAATTTAAGTAAAACATAAGGCACTGTTTTGAGAAGGCAGCCAGGGGAATCACGTTGTTTCTAAGTGTCTGACAAAAGTAAGTTCTGGCAGGTTCTTGATTAGTAAATAATGTAATAATGTAATACAGTGGAAACTGCTGTGGGAAACAAGAAGAAAACAGTGGAGACCTCTTAAACAGCTTGTGTGAAGTTGCAGCAGCAGCAGAGAGGAGGTATTTTCACAGCTGTATTTTGTTTGGAGTTAGGGGAGCTAAGGAGCTGACACTTTGGCTGACCATAGCATGAGAGCTGCTGATAGCGGATCCATAAGGATGTTGAGGCCTGGAACAAAATGACTTGTGGTGGGAAGTCTGAGGTGAATTTTTGAAGGCTGAAGAGGAAAATAATGCTACAAAAGTCTTGACATGTGTCCCAAAGCCTAGAACATTGTAAGGCCAAATACTGAAGCCCTGAGCAATCTGCTACAACCATTGTCAGGTTATTTCGTGTTCATAGTAGAGTAGCAAATTGAGTGTGTCTGCTGCTGTGGCAGTGCTGTTCAGTTGAATGTGCTCCTTTAAAGTGTGAAGGTTGCATTCAGATTGAAACAAATTTGGTTTTGGCATTATACTGATTTTTGGATGTTGTTTGAAATAGAGTCCCTTTCCCACAGGAGTCCATTTGAAGGGAAGATCAGTATTCATCAGAAAGTACCCTTTGTCTTTGGATCAGAGGTCAGGGCAATCCACAGAAGTGTTAAATTCTCCATGAGTAGCTAATATTGGTACTGTAGGCACCATCTACATTGTTGTCTGTCTGTCCTGATAATTTTTACGTGGCAGACCATTGTTTCTGCATCTGGAGATGATAATCCGATTCTCAGATTAGATTTCTCTATCGTGTTTGGTGACCAAATGTCATATTTCTGAGAAACATGAGTCTAATACAGAATAAAGAATCAAGAATTGCCTTTTTCATGTATCTCAATGTTAATTTCAGTATGCTGCAATTTCTTTATTCTGTACCTCAGCCAAGCTAGATGGAAATTTGTAGAAATAAAATACTGTCACTGAAATGACCTTGTGAAATGTTGTAGAATTACACCACTCTGCCTGCTATATGATTAGAACAAAAAGCCTATTCTCACCTTTCAGCAGAAGTTTAAAAGTATTGCTATAAAGCTGTAGCATTAAAAAAGCATCATTACTTTTACAGGGAAGGCTGTTAGGCAAGTCCTAAAAATAATACACCACCTAGGAGTAAAATGAAATAATACACCTAAGTTATACTATCCTCTAATATGTGCCTATATGAATACCTTTGGTTTAACTTTTTTAAACAACTAATTTCATATTGGTTAAGAGTCTCTCAACCATTCAAGCAAAGCAGAGATTGTTGCTGATACAGATATATATGGCTATATGTAGATAGAGAAAAAATAAATTCTCCTAGTGCATGTGTACCCTGGGAAGATCAATTTAGATAATGGCCACTATATTGTTACAGTCTACACGGCACAGATGGTTTTCATATATTTTAAGATGTCTCTTGTAGGAAGCATGGTCTGCAGGAGGGCTGGTGAGTGGTGGTTAGAGATCTATTAAACTGCCACATCTTAGTGGTGACATCCTGATGTGGTTCTCCAAGCTAAATAAAACACAGGAAAATTATATAAAAGCAAAGAGCATGCCTCAGTAATTGTTAGCAGTAGTGAATGTTTGCATCTCAGAGTTCATGAGTGCGGTCAAAGCGCCCAAGAGCGGTACCAAATAAACAGTTATCCAAATGAGTTAAAATGCATTTTAGACATTAGTAGTACCATAACTGAGTTGAACTCCTCAGCAGTTAGGTTAGCTGTGTATATAGAAAGTGCGTATCTTTCTGGGGCAGGTGGAAAGCATGAGAGAAATAATGCCAGTTTGAAGAATTCTGCTGAGATTGATGAAACCTGGACTGCTTGTGTGGTTGTATGATATTGCATAAGGTGTAGTTACCTTTTTAATATAAACGTGTTAACCTAGAACCTATCATTGCTGATGTTTTTGAGACCCTGTTTTAGTCGTTGGAGAGCTTACAGTTGGAATCAGTTAACACATCTGAAAACTCTTCATGTGTCCATTGTTTTCCAAATGTTTTCACTCAAACTTTGGAAAATTAAAAGCATACCAAATGCTTGATAGGTGATAGTCATATTTTTGCTGTTTAGAATATGGGGAAAACCATCACTACGTACTTATATTTGCTGCTGGATACATTTATGGACTGATGAAAGTTATAAGGGTTGTGTTATCTCTATCATACAGGTAGGCTTTGTGTATGCACGGTGAGTCTTAGGCTTCAGTAATAACAGCATTAGATTTTGAAAACCAAAAACTTTTATAGCAACACATTCAATTATTTTTTCATAGGGTTTCCTACAGAAAGTTTACAAGTGAATCTTAAATCATGTGCTTGTACAAAAATGGGTATGAATCTTGTTAAAGATCATGAGAAATGAGGCAGCAGGAAAAGTCATCTTTCTAGAAATCATAATGTTTGTTCTGGCACTTGCAGTGCTTTGTAGAAGAAAACTCTTTCA
>JBCJKH010033141.1:0-29007 GCA_039877255.1 Loriculus beryllinus
AATTAAAAATCTCCACAAGCTGATAAGTTATTTACTACATTAAAGAGTAAGAACATACTTGGCTATGGTCTCAGCCATATATACACTAGTTGAGAAAATAACTTTCCATCTTCCAAATCCTCTCAAACCATAATCAAAACCTAGCACTGCCACCTTTTGCTTTGCAAAACCTGGAAGAACAATCTGTTTGGTGCTCAGAAAAAGCATAAAACATTCCCTACACAATCTCTTGCTGCAGAAATCCTGCAGTTACAAGTTCACATTAGACAGTGTTCGAGCCTCAGCACAAGCCATGAAGACACAAGGTATTGCAACATGCCTTTGTAATGCCTCGAAAGCTTGCAAATTCTACTATACTGTAATATCTTGACATTCTTCTATGCAAAGGAGGCAGTGAACTCCTCCAAAATCAGAAACTGCAGAGTCACGTAACCCAAGTACATTTCTACTGCTTAGATGTATTTATCTACCCTACTGCTTCTAAAGTAGTCTGACCTTTGGTCCACAGGTTCCTATAACTCCAGAAAGCTGCAGCACCCCACCTGGGCCATGGGAGGGATAGGGGCAAAGAGAAAGAATGGAAAGGCTAGTTCCCTCTGACCTCTACATATGCCCTCCCAGCAGATGCAAGCACCACCACAAGCTTGACACTAGCATGGCATCTAGTACAAAGGTTGCACAGAGCATTCCAGGGGACAGATTATTTGTGCTAAAGCAATTTTACTTCTAGTGCCAGATCTCCCTGGGGATTTAAGCATGCTTCATAAAACCAGCAAGGGAGAGAACGGCTCCCCTCTTTTGCTCCTCTTTTGGCCAGGAGCCTTTGAGAATTCATAAGGGCCCACATCTATTAGAAGCTACAGCAAATGAGTTTTAAGTTCTTTGTCAGCTTTCTTCTGCCCTCAATTTCATATATTTCCTGCATCATATTTTCAAAAACTGTACGTTCCAGCAACCAAGCAAACCAGACATTTTTATTTAACTTAAACTAATCCTTCCACTTACTCCCAGGCACCTAAAAAAGGCACTATCATCAAAGCCAAAATTTGATATTTGATCAAGTGAAAAGCTTTTTTATACCCAGTTCTGAAAACAAGAGAGATACCACCTGCAGCATGTGAGTAATTTCCCTTCCTTCCTGCTGGACAGGAATTTGCACCATCCATCACTACTTCATCCAAATCCCATGCTAAAGAAAAGCTTTATACTACAAAGAGCTACCATAATGTAAGATGATCCATCACACAGAGGGGAAAATAATGTGTTTATGTATTACAGATCAAAACACAGAACAAAATAAGGCATAGACTCCATTCTACTCAGGAGATGAGCAAAGGGAAACTGGCAGGTCTTTTGGATTTATCATTTACCAGTAATATTGACTGGTATCCTAAGTGCCTTCTCCCAGTTTGCAGGCTGGTGCTGAGCAGGCAGTCCCAAATACCTTGAAGCAGATCTAAGTCTTTAGCATGGACTCTTGAAGCAGTTTGGGGGAATGAGTATAAAACAGGCTTCTGAACAGATTAAAAACAGTCCTGCAGGTGGCATTACCCACTGAACTAACACAAAGTTAGAAAGCAGCATGATCACAGAAACTACATAAACACCACCACAGGTCTGATTTTGAAATTTTGGTATTCCAACTGCTCAAGACAAAGTAGCCTAAATGCTTTAATTACACAAGGCACAGTCTGAAGACACCACACTTCACTAAGCAAGGAAACCATATTAACCATTCCCTGCAAAGATTTTCCTCCTCAACCCCATAGAAAAGGCTTCTAATTTATCAGCACCATAAAAACAACCTAACAGCAAGTTATCAGCCTATACAAAACAGCCAATGAGAAATTCCATTTACACATCACTAAGCAGTTCCCACATATATATGCAGCACTTGAGAAATATCCAGTTAGATCACAGAGGCAAAACAATACACACATTATTTACAAGAGATGTCAAAAAAAAACCCAAAAAAACAACTCTTCTCCAGATAAGATAGCTATCAGATAGGCAACTATTTCCAAAGGCAAGCTTGACATGCTGTTTCATGAAAGCACATCTAGAGATACTTTGTTAAGATCAATGACAAGCCAAGTTATTATGAACACTTCAGGAACTTCCCACATTTCCCTAACAGATGGACCTTTGCCTTTAACCCTATTTATCACCTTTACATCGCCTTAATAAGCAATGCTTGACAATTACTCAGAAGAGGAACTATTTACAATAACTGAAATCCACAGTCATGCGGAGTTAGATCGCTGATGTTCCCCTACTTAAAGGGACTGCCAAGTCATGTTCAAAATAAAAGTCTATATGCTAGTTTGGGTGAGTGCTCCTCCTTGGAGGCTCTCCAAACTTCAGTAACAAAGACTCAACAGCACTTCCCACACCATGCTAAGTTAACACTGCAAAATCTGCCTGCCAATTATTGGGTTGTTTTGTGTGAGGAGAGGAAAACACCACCACCAAGAGGAGCAACCATTCCTGAGAGAGCAAAAGGTCCTTTGTGGTCTCCCATGACATCTTTTCCTCATTCTGATGGGACATCCTTACCGCTGCCTCAAAGCACCTTTCCAAATTCTTCTGCACACAAGTTGCATAACAAGTCTTTCCTGATGAACAGGTATCCAAAGGACAATAAAGAGTCCAGCAGGAAAAAGAAACAAGGGGATCAGCAACAAAAATGCCAAGCAGCTTCTTTTACACCAGCATCACGAACTGTTACTTTAAGGTAAGCTCTGTATACAGCTGGTGTTATTTTAACAGCATCTACTTAACAATATCAGAAATCCCAGTATTCACATGCTGTGAAATTGAGAGCAAGTTCAGATCAGAGTTGCAAACCAGAAAGATGCTGTGTTAACTAGTGATGCAACCCCAGCTGTGCCAACCTTACTTATGTGCAAGAAGCCTTGATGAAGACACACATAACTGCCTTCATAGGACTGGGGTCTAAGTTAACACAGCACAGGGATCTTCTTCAAGATCATGTGGCAGATTTACTGAAATACTATCCCAAAAGATAGTTCAAGCCCTGTAAACAAGGGTGCCTCAATTCACACAAGGCACATCTCCAAGACATGCTTCTTGTTAACATCTGAGCTGACAGCCTTCAGAGTTACTGTCTCACTTCAGAGCTCTCCATCTCTCCCTCTGCTCAGCAGTCACTGCAGGATATCAATTACACAAAGGCCTTCATTGTCACTGAGCAATGACATTAGTCAGCGAAGCCTGCTTCAGAGACTAGTGAGTTAAAAAGGAAACAGTCAAAAATTATTCACTTATTTATTAGCTTACACATTGTCCTCTTCCCTTCCCCACCCTTATACCCAGCACCACTTGCAACACTGAGGGCGGCTCACAGGAAGAAGCTGTAGTCTGACATACTTGGAACAGGACAGCCACACTGCCAGGCTCATCTGCAATGCAAGTTAACTTTTGCTTCACCTCTCAGTTACTGAATAATGTTACACCCTTACCTAGCAAAAGTACGTTTGCATAAGCAGCTATTAAAAACTGCTTCTGTTACAAGGGGCCTCTATTAAACCCAGACAAATTAGTTACAAACAAACACCTATGACTTCAAGCATCTGTTGTGCATTACACCAAAAGCAACCACCCAAGAAATGCCTTTTCTGTTAACTGCAAGCCCCACAGTCAAAGAGCCTCAAGAGATCAGAGAGCAGAGGTGGTGTGTGCACATTCAAAGTGCTTGCAGTCATCAGCAAACCATTAGCTCAAAAATACACAATAACATGATGTATTAAGAAACAGCCTGGCTATAAACTAACAAGTGTGACCCAATAACTTCACTTCCCTCAGGCTAGCTCATTTCTTAATATTCATAAGTAACACACATCCCACAGTTTAAAACTACAAGAAATGTTTTTCCACTAAAAAGAGCAAGCAGGGCAGTCTGTACAAGCGTCTGACAAGTCAACCCTACTGTCTCAAGGAACTAGGAGCACCCAAAAAACCCACCAGACTAAAATTAAAAACCCACCACACCCAAGGAAAGTATTGGAACTAGTTCTTAACAAGGTGAGCCACAATCTGTGAAGCAGCAGTCATCCCTCAGGGAGACTCATCACCAGATATATGCACACAGTCTAAACTAGTCCTACAGATTTTCTACAAACTAATGGAAACAGATTGCTCCATGGTAGTGGCTACTCTATGGGCCTTAATGAAACAAATCACTTTCTGAAAGGCTGGGTTTCTCCATTGCTTGTCAGGAGAGCTCAAATGGCATGCCTGCAGTGGCCTTATCAGCCCTAACTCGTAACAGGCATTATAAAAAAGTAAATCAACTGAGACAAAAAATGAGAGATAAAGACACTAAATTTAAAATTGGAAGCTATCTGATGACGCTTAAAAACAAGCAGAAATGCAGTATGGTTACAGAAGCCAATCACCAGCACTTCAGTAATCAGAAAGATTTGTGGCAAGTGGTTTCACAAGCATCAGCATGGCAGATGACTACCCAGATTAGTTCCCTGTAGGAATAAACAGCTGCTGGATATGCTTTTGCAGAAATAATTCACCATTTAAGAAAAAAAAAAAAAAACAACAAACATGCTAACATGGTGCCAGACCCTTTTACTAGCACAGAAAGGGAACCCACAGGCACAAGTGAGCAGTGTCTTAAAAGCTTGCTTAGTTTGGTAAGGAAATTCAGAAGCAATGTACTTTAAGGAATACCAATGTGATGGGGGAAGCCAATTTCCTAGTAGCAAGTAGTCTGCCTGTCATACTGCCTTCCTTGTACTGGAATAGCTGGTCATCCTTTTCTGCTCTTTTTTCCCCCCTTACCACACAGGAAAAAAAATATATATATTCTCCATATAAAGCTGATCATCCCTAGCACAGTACTCAAGAGTCAAATGCAAGTTCCAAAGCAACCCAGGAGAAGCACATCCTCAACACTTGCTGTCTGCACAAGCTGCATTTTGCTTAGAAGCATGTGCCTTGCAGAGGCATCCCAGCAGATAAAAAGCTATTGTGCACTGACTGTTCTCCCTTGTCAGTAACATCAGACAATCGAAGTACAAGAACACTTTGTTCCTAAAAGAAGCTTTTCTCCTCCCTTTTCTTGGACCATGCTTGCAGGAACAGATTTATTTTTATTGGCAGAAAAAAAAACCCTAAGTGTAAGTCCAGTATCATCCTCAACTTGCTCCCTGCCACAGCCTAGATGACAACTAAACACCACAGACTCATTTTTATATGCCTTATTGCATCTGACATGACAGTGGATTAGCAGACTGTAAGACTCTTCATCTACACAGTCCCTGGACTATGGTACCCAAGTGGACAGACTTGGACCCTCACAACAGATTAGCTTTAACAAAACACATACTGTCACCGGACAACTGCTGTGTAAGAAACAAACCTCATAGCCACTGTATCCTCTCACTATGCCAACATGTGGGATATAAACACGCAAAGCCAGAGAGCAACATGGCATTCAGCTGGCATGCAAAAACATCTGCCACTCTGCAGACAGCTCAGGCAATATAACCCACCAAAGAGGAAACAAAGGCAGCAGCACCACCATCATCATCTTATTGAGTGTCCTGCAGGCTCAAGAGCCTATGATCCTGAAAAGACAAGGAAGACTGCCTGAGAGATCCAGGGCTGGAAGCTTAGGGAAGCTATTAAATTAATCTGTGTGCTGAAAAAAAGTTTCAGCCATCAGATATTGCAGCATTCTATGACTCAACATACCCACAAAATGGACCATTATTTCTCAGGAAAAAGCTTGCATACTCAGTTCAACATCCCAGAAGTTTCAGACACCCAGGCAAGCACAAGACTAGAAGCTATGTATTTAACACTTGATGTTAATGTGCTTTTTGGCAGGGAAAAGTCAGGTGTGACAACACAATTTCAGGCACTCTTGCAGGCACTGCTTGGAACTGGTTGGCAGACTATCAAGCCTGTCTCTGTCAGGCTGCTAATCAAGACAGACTTGTGAGCCAAGAAACAGGAAGCATTTCACACACACAAAAAAAATCCACAAAAAAACCCCACGCCAAAACACTATTTCAGGGATTCTCACCCTACAGGTATTCTGAGGGCATAAAGAACTCACAGGCAAAGCAAGGCCAAGTTCAGTGGATTACCTAGGTGGATTGCACTTCCTCACTCTCCTACAGCAAATCCACTTTCTTCCTCAGAACACTTCCCAATTTGTCACTAGCTTTTCTTTTATATATACATAATATCATATATGATATTTATATACAGACTATTTATTAATATCACATTTTTCATATATGAATCAATGGCTCATAATGCCAGAAATTATGTCATGAAAAATTAATGGCAACTGTCAAGATAAGTCATTACTTCCTCCCTTAGGAATCACAAGAATTCTTACAAGTCACTATCATTGATATGCCATCAGCTGATTCCTCATTCTTCTGCCCAGGACATTTTGAATCACCTCTTGTTGCAACACTTGATGACACTAAAAAAATACCTATTAATGATCTAAGAATAAAGAATGTAAATTGCTAAATGGTTAATCACAGGTGAAGGCAAGTCATCCAAACAAGCCTATCTTACTAGGCCATCAGGCTTGCTCCCTCAGGCCAGTGTGACCTTCATCACCTCAGCTTCTACTATCCAAAATTTCTTTTCCAGCAACAGCTGTGTCTTCTACCCCTAACAGTTATCCTCATACAATCCAAGGCCCCAGAAACTACTTCAAGCAGGTTCATTCTCTCCCAAAACCCTACAGCGTTTTAACTGAAAGGTACATTTAACAGACAATATTTTTATTAGTGGCTGGTGAGTTTTCTTAGCTGAGCACCAATGATCCTGAAGGCACAGAACATTAGCAAGGTTTGACTGAAAAAGCTCATAGAACACGATTAAATTAGACTAAAGCTACTTTCTATAGTCACACATCAATGTATATTGCATTGCCACAGACCATTCCTTGTGCCATTTTACTTCTCCTTACAACTGTTTTGCTGGGTTGGGTTCTCCCCCTTCTTGGAAACAGCACAATAACGATTTAAATAAGCTCATTTCTACCAACCATTTTGAAACACTTCCTCACCACCACTCTGGGCTTCAAAGGGAGCACTTTCACACACATATGAACCATGCCCCGTCCGGAAAGCAGCTCCTTCATAAGAAACTCATTTCCCCAGAGAATTTGGGGAAGATGGAGACTGAGGTGCTGGACACGGTCAATAGGATGGGCACTCAGATCTTTGAGCATCAGCACTCTGTACATTTGCAGTCACAGGCACTGGGCATGCTGCCAGATATTTATAATCTCCAAGAACATGACCCAGCAGTTTCTCTCAGGTAGGGTGCAATTGACACCATGCAGGAACAACCACACCCAGGACACGGTTCAGCCTTAGGTAACATAGTTTACTTTCACACTCCTGCAGGTCCAAAGGAGTGCACACCCACTAAATTCATATACATTTAGGCTTCTGCCAGAGGTCCGTAACACCCGGACTACAAAGGAAGAGACAGGCAGCACGTAACTACTCCTTTCCTCGCAAACCCTTGCCCCCTAAAGGACTCTTTCTCTGGGCTGCCCACCGCCTCACACCTGCCCGCGGGGCCTTCCGCCCAGGGCAGCGGCGGCGGCACAATTACGCTTCCACCGGCCGCAGGGAGCCGAGCCCCGGCCAGCGGAGCCCACCAAGCCTCCTGAGGGACGAGGCACAAACGCGCCGGCGTCACTGGGCAGAGAGGAACAGCCTGGGCCAGGGGAAGAAGAGGCAGGCCCAGCCCCCCCGGGGTGCCTCCCGCCGGCCCCAAGGGACACCTCACAGGGGACGCCATTTTGGGTCCCCCCCACCCACCTCCACCTACCTCCAACGTCTTCATTAGGACCCATAAATAGGCCTCGGAAATGCCCAGCGAGACGCCCAGCGCCGAGGGCAGCACGATGAGGGTGAACACGAGCACCACCCATGCCGCGCCCACCCGCAACACCACCGACCACACGTCCTCCATCGCGGGCACTGCCCGCCGACACCACCGGTCCTGAAGGGATGGACTCCGGCACCCGCCGCCCTAAAGCCCCGCGGCCGGCACGGCCCCGCCCCGCTCCGCCCGGCCGGGGCCGGGCAAGGGCAGTAACCGCCCCGCTGCCGAGTGAAGTTAAAGAGGACTAAGGGGGGGGATTGGGTTATATGTGTTATAAGTACCTTATGGCGGCGATGAGAGGGTGCTGCTTGCAGAACACATCCTTTGGGCAGCACAGGGCTACGGAGATGGGGCTTCGCCTCAGAGGTGGTGCTTGCGGGATGGAAGGCACCTGGAAACAGTCCATGTCCACGCTATAAACCTCGCTTAGGAAAAACGGGTCCAGCGTCAGCAGTGCTGCATGGGCAGGAAAGCCATGGGAAGCCCCAGAACAGCAGTTGAGGAAGCAAAAGAGAAAAGGAAAATTGTGGAAAGCTCCTGGATTTAGGAATAGTCAAGTAGATAAGGACAGTTTAAAAGGCAAAAAGGGGCAAGGTCTGCATTTCAGCCAGTGGCAGACGTGGTCTATCTGTGTTGTGTCTTGCGCCTTGAGCTGGGAAGAGGGACTCACTGGGAGACCAGGACTGCGTGTACCTTACCAGGTATTAGGCACACACCAAGAGAAATGAAACTGTGAAACAACTAAAGATTATCTGACAATTATCTGATAATCTAATAGATTATCTGCCCAGGCCTGTACATGACAGTTTTACAGCACTTGGTGTGACACAAAAAGTGGTGTTAGCAGAAATAGGCTGAAGATGGCGGCCTTGCCAAAGCATCCTGTCAGAAAGGAGGAATATTATCCCCCGGGAAAAAGGCCTTAATCTAGTGACCACATGCATCTTTCATAGGGGTTTTCTAAAAAAGGGACATTTGATTTCCCCGTCCATATTTGAGAGGTCAGAAATATATCTAAGAGCCAAGTGCTTAGGATCCAAGGAAAAACCTGATCTAGACTCCAAGGACTTCAGAACTATTTCTAGGACAGTCACATGGACAAGGCCCTTGCATTCTGGCTCCTATTTTTGACTCTGGCACTGTGTCATCCTGGACAAGTCTTCTCTGCTCTCGGACTCTCACCTCTCCTCCCACTATCTGCCTGATCTAGTTAGATAATTTCTCTGAGGCAGAGACAGGATAACCCCTGATGAAGCCCCTGAGCACAACAACCACACAACCAACCTTCCAGCTGGCTCTCACACTGCCATCCGGCAGTTCAGTGTTTTCATCCTTCTAGCTGTTTAGTTATGATCATGCTCAAAAGGCCCAATCAGGACTAAAAGCAGCACACTCTCTGCGCCATGGACATAGTAATGTCTACACCAAAAAGCTGTACTACAGTGGTTTTCAAACATTACAGGGGGTGTGTGGATCCAAGTCAATTATGAGTGTCCAAAGTCTGGAATAGAAACAAATCAAAAAATCATTACTTTCCAAACTGTGTGCTATTCACAATGCATATGCCCTTGTGTGGTTTATTTTAAGTCTGTATTTTGTCTGTTGCTTCACAAGCAGGAAGTGATACAGGGCATTTACTTCTTGCTCATGAATTTTCATTTGAGGTGCAAATAGCAGAAGCTAAAGGCTTGGTTGGTTTGTTTGTTTTTACCTGGCATAAAGGAGCAGAGGTCTCCACCCAACGGACAGATGTAGCCCAGGCAGCAACACTGGATGCTGTTTTGCTGTTGAGGAAAACAGTACAGTGACGTGCTATACAGATTTAATCTCCATTGTATTTCAGTATCTTCATCTAAAATCGACACCTGAAGGAAGAATTACAATACAGATAATCCTGGCAAGGCAAAGCTTTTTGTGTCTGGTGACAAAGTCTTGAAAAATGAAAATAAAGAATTTGTTTGACTTAGTCCACGTACTTGTTAACCTCTGCTTTAATAAAATGTAGAAAAGTCTTGACTCAGCATGGTGGCACGTTATATGTCCGAATTGGTGGCAAATGGCAAATTCCTGAGTCTCAGAAGGCTGAAATCCACTAGTGTCCATGAAGCACCAAAGGAAAATTCTGAACATCTCATAATATTCATCACATGGAATTAAGGCATTGCTTTTCTGCTGCAATAGCCTGGCTATTGGACCTACTGCCCCCGTCCACAGGCTGCATAAACAAATAGTAGTAAATGAGCAGTCCCTAGCAACATTTATGTTTAGAGTAGAAGGTGGTTGTTTTGATCTCTGCTGTCATTATACACCAGCGGGGAAAAAACACTGGCAAAAAGGTATTTTAACAGGAGGCAGACATTCTGTATAAGCTGAACAGAAGCAGGACAGAGGCAATACTTACATGTAAACAGAAACTCTTGTCTTATTGCATCCATGTTTCCCTTTCAGACTTGCATGAATAATTCACAAAGCCATTAATGCTAAATAGGAAAAAAAATCAATTCTGTTCTTGAGTTCCTTGAAGAACCATCTTGTGTGTCTGAGACCACAGGGAGAAAACATGTCTGCTAACCTGACAGCTTCCTCCTAGTGGTAGACCTGCAGGCAAAGTCCTATTGTGAACGTGCTAAAGTTCATCCTTTGCACCTGTCTTGCACTCCCATCAGAGAGTATTTGGTTGTTAACTGCAAAAACTGTTGGCTGACTTAAAAAATAACAACTAAAGAGCTTGCTTTCTTTGTCAAGTGGCCTTTGACTTCTAAAAAGATATAATTGTCATAAACCACTGATCACCTATCTACTGTTCAGTTGGTTTTGAATTAGTTTCATCATTACATTTTATTTGTTTGTGCTGTAGCCTGGGAGAACGCACAATTTCTCTGACAAACTTTTACCAGTGAGCCTGTTTTCTTAAGAGAGGAGAACGTTTTTCTTTCAAGCATTAGGACTTCCAGCACAGGTAAGACAACGTGATTTCACTGAAGACAGAAAAAGTGCTAGATCTAACAATTTTCCATGCTTTCATTTTTTGAAGGTCTATTTTCTGTACAAAGGCTGCAGGTAGTCATGCTTTCTAGTGGAGTATTCTCCAGTAAAACGGGCAAGCCATGAGAAAGAAACATCCCATGAGAATATATCAGAGTTGATAAACTTGGAAGAAAACATTTTCATATATCCTTATTTTCAATTTATTTCACAAAGTACAGTGCATGCAAAAAAAGCTTCAGTTAAAATTCTATGCTACAAGTTTCTCTAAACCACATGCTCCAAATGGATCAAAAAAGGTTTGCTTTGTTTTTTAACTTCATGCAAAGTTATCAAGATTCTTAAGTTTTGTTCTATGAACACTAGTAATACTATATTTTTATGTCTGTTGTAAGAATGCATTTACATTTATTGCCTTAATATGCACAGCTATGTAATGTAATGAATGATTTTAACAGAGGTTTGGATTGAATCAAAGACTTAGAAAAGCATGTCTGAAATTCTCATCAGTCTTACCACACTGCTTTTCTGAATGATTTACTTTTATGTTCCTTTGGCTACACTTATGTTATCCTGCTTACTTATCAGAGACTTATCAAGTTTTGGCAGTATGGAGCACTGCAAACCTGGTCTCCAGGATGAGGGAAATCTTGTTGAACTGACTTGGAAAGAGAGCCTGGACAGGGTCACCTCATGTGGCAGTCACTCTCCCTTTGCTAAGTTAATGCACATGTTATTGGCTTCTAGTAGGTCAGATCTAATAAAAAACAGCTTTTCATTTGTCTCCTGTCACTGGAGCCAGGCAGCTTCAGCATACAAAACAGTTTCATCTTATGCAAATATCTGTATTTTATTGGAAATAAATAGGGTCAGGGTAGTTAGCCTAGTACTCCCTTTTATCTTCTGCTGTTGAGGAATGGCAGGTAGCCAGCAAACCACTCGAGGGAATTCTGCATTCTCTCATCTGTCTTCTGGCTGCAGGCAGGTCATGCTTTCTCTCTACCACTGCATTTGCTATAACTCCTGTAAAAATTGATACCCTTTATACAAGCAGTCAGATGGTTTCAGCTTCACTTTGTATCTAGGAACCTAAGTGGAATTTCACCTTTGCTGTCATGGACCTCTAGTTGTTACTACACTGAAAATAAGTCCAGGGAGCCTGACTTCCACAGACCCTTTAAGCCTAACAGCATGGATGGACAGAACTGCAGCCTTGTGGGCTCTATCCAGGAAGGACAAGGACTCATAAGCACTGTGTACTTCATAAACACAGCAACCAGGCACACCCCACCTCAAAAAAATTAACTTCCATGATTTAGAAATCTAGGTTTCTAGGAGTTCAGCAATACAGCTACAATTAAAACCCTATTAAAAGACCTGAGCTTACTTTCTCCTTACAATGAGAGGGAAAATGTGAACATGCATGAAGGACATTAACGGAAGCAAGTGGAAACAAACAGTATTCTAGCTAAAACAGCTAGCAGGAAATACACTGCAGTGGAGACAGCAGCAGGCCTTAGAAACTGAACAAATGCCCCACACAGCCTTGCGTGTCTTAGAGGTGCCTGTGCTGGGGTGACTCAGTAAGAGATGGAGTCTGTACTGCTGAAGTGGGGAGAGGAAAGAGAATGGTCTAATGCAATGGTCATATGAACAAATCCCAGGAGCAAATGTTTTCCAGGTGTTCAGCATCCAGCACTTTTAATTTGGATATTCTAAGCACAGGGTTTGTGGTCATTTGACCTCCTATCTACAGCAGGATTTTATCATTTGAAACATAACAGCTGAGACTCTCATTAGTCTTGGAAAAAGGACATTGAGACCTTTCCAGCAAGCAATACACTTGGCACATTTTAAAGTGAGACTTCTCGGTACTTGCTCCTACAAGTTACCAAATATGCTGGAATCTATATGACACAGTAAGTGCATACTGAAATTGGTTCTTTAGTGGTAGAGGAGCATCAGAAGGCAATTTAGCAATGATTTTCCCTTCATGACCTTAAAAGCATCTGCACTCAACAAACTGCCTAGAAATTAGAAAACTTCACCACTGTTAATATGGGAGGGGGTTGAGTATCTGAGCGGATCTTTGCATCAAGCACAGGAGGAGATGCAGACAGCATCTTCAGGGCAAAAATGCTACAGTAAACCCAGCAGACATGAGAATCTGCAGCATTAATACAAGGAGCACACCATAAGGACGGTCCCATACTGCACACCACGACCAGACCTGGCAAGCTGGCTTTCCACTGTGCTTGGAGAGGAGAAACAGTGAAGAAAAAAAATGTATGTCTTACTCCAGAAGTTTATTATCTGTATTGACCGAAGCTTCCCCTATAACAAAATTACCACTTAAAATGATACTGTACTTTTCTGTTTATGCCAGTACTTTAAGGAAGCACAAATCATGCTGAATGTACAGTAAATTAACTTACCTTTTCGTATTTTCTTTTTTTTTCTTAAGTGATATTAAAGCCTGTACTTCCCAGAAAGGCATTAAGTTAAGGTTTTATTTCACCTGGCAGCCGTAGCCAGGCATACAGCGCTGCCACCTCCTGGTCCACAGCAAGAGCCACTCGTCACTTTTGACATACCAAGCAGACTGTGCAGTGTAATGTCTGCATTCGATGCACCTTTCAGATGCTTGTGTCACAAGTACAATGCAAAGGGTGAGAGTGCAACATGGAAAGAGTAACTTAAAACTGTATAAAACAGCATCTGGACAGAAATCAGCCTCAACTCAAATCTAACATAAATGTACATTTCATATAGATACATGTCCTTATAATCCCTTGTAGGTATATTTTATAAAATGATAATAAAAAACATGACAGAGTGGTTATTTGAAGTATAATATACAGTTTATTTTATTGAATGTGTGTACATACTTACATCGTATGTAACGTTATAGATTATATGAGTAAAGAAAACTGCCCGTAGCCATATCTGATGACCATTTTTTTGGTTTAAATCGATTATATCATTGATAAACACAGTATAAAATGGATGAACAAATGAATGCTTATGATGTAGTTACAAAGTAAGCTGTTTAATATATGTCTGTATAAACTTAGAAGATATTATTTAATAGCTGTACCATATAAAAAGAAATACAGCTTTCTAAATTACTTAATAACCTATTTCTTAAAATTCTGATATGCGAGGATGCAGTATTTTCCCCAATATTACTCTATTTAATATCCACCGTGTAGACGGTATATGTCTTTCACCACATGCATCTTTTGTATAGTCAAATACGAATATCAGGGGATATCAACTGATGTCAATAACCTGCAATTGCACACAAACCATGACTACTGATTAGTAAAGCAATTATCATCTTAAAAGAGTTCAACGGGGCTCAACATACTGTAAAATTAAAAATCAGTCAATACCACAGCCATTACATACAACATCATTGATTGGATGTACTAAATGCTAGCCTTGATGACAATTGATCACAATGAACCCTGCTCACAAAGGAGTCTGGTTCACTAATTGAGGAGCCAGTGTTAAATAGAATAATAAATAGAGGAGGAGGAGGCGAGAGGAGAAATGTTAAGATTCTTCCCATCTGTACAGCAACAATAAAACAGCAATGAGCCGGGAAGGCCTCTTTCTCTACCACTAATTTCTAAGCCTACTTTTCCAAAATCAAATGAACCTGTGAATGCCTCACAGACCATCTCCACAATCTGCAACACAGCTGGAAAAAATGCTCAAAAGAGCCTGAGCAATGGGTATTTCACCTCAGCACAAACATTGCCAAAAGCAAATCCTGCAGAGAGAGAGGCTAAAAAAACTGGAGGTCCCACCTGTAATGCATCTGTGACCTATCTGCATTGGCCTACTTGAAATCAGGGCTCAAACTGCACATATAACCAAAACATGTCCCAGAGAGTGCCTTGAGGTTAAAACCAAACAGCAGATGAAGAGCTGCCCAGGCTGATTTTCTTGCTTTTGTTCAAGGCAGGCTGCACAAGGAAGAGTTTGCATAAAATGCTGGGTTGTGGAATTCAGCACTAACTGCTCACTGTTGTTACTACAGCTTAAGGAAATCTGTGTAGGTAGAATACAAGTTCATTATCCTGAAAACATGTTTTCTTCTGACAGTGTCCCCAGCCCCTGGTCAGAAACAGAGAGCGTCAAGGTACTGAAGAAACTCATGACAGCAAATGAAGCGCCATACTGCCCTCAGGAACATCCCAGGCTTGCTGGCTCTACTGAATTTTAAAATACAAATAAAACGTCAGAGATCCCTACCTGATTTTGAAGCAACTGAAGGACAGAAGCATTTCTGATTTAGCTTCATCATAGGGAAGAGGCAGCCTGGGGAAACTGCACAGAACACAGGCTGCCGAAACTTAGAACAAGCACATGCTTTGCTGGTGATACATCGTGACCGATAATTAAAGATCCTATGTTTGGGATATACAGAGTTATTTCTATGTTTTTATGTTTTCCTGGAAATGCAGGAGAAATGAAAGATTAATTCATCGGAATTAGGCAACTCTGCAAGGGAGAGGTCGCTACTGCTAACTAGAAGCCACTAGATGGCATGCTGCTCACATGTCTCGTCCTGCATGGATGTAGAATTATTGAAACGCATCTTAAAACAACAGCGAGTCAAGAAAAAGAGGGGTCTCCCAATAACGTAAAGCAGGTCAGCAGAAGTTGGAGAGAGAAGAGCATTTCAGACATTCTCAAAGATAAGACGTAGCTGTAGAAAAAGACATTTGGAGTCAACAGAATTAGGGACTCCAGCAACAGTTAACATCACTTAGATGTTTCATATGTAGGTATCAGAAAGCAGCACCAAGTTACAAAGCAAGGCTGTGCCTTACAGTGTAGGTGTCTCCTACACTGATTAGCCATATCAGAAGGCCCTCATATTTTATTTGGAGAAGAGGCCACTCAGTCAATTAGAAGTGCAAGGTCCATTGAGTAAGGATCTGAAGGGAAGACGCGTTAACTGGTAAACAAACAGTAGAGGAAGTTTGTCCTCTTGAAGAAGACAGAGCCACAGGCTTCTCTAAGGTGGTGATGCAACTTGTCTGTGTAGCTTGCACAGCTAGAAAATGAATAAATAAATAACCCAAAAAAACATTACTTACACTGACAGATTGGGGTTTTTTTTAAGTTTGGGCTTGGTTTTTTGAGTGCCTGATCCACTGAAATATTCATTCTCTTCCATCCAAACCTATCACTTGGCACAAATTATCCAGAAATAATTACAACAAAGGATAACAGAGGCCAGGTCACAGCTTTTCTTTAATTTGTGTAATGCATACAAACAGACACAGTAAGGAATACAGCAAAATAAGAAGACACAGTATAAAAGATAAGATGTGGTTTGCTATGACATTGTCCTTGGCTGCAGCTAGTTTATCGCACTGTCACACACACAGGCATTAGGGACACTGTTCTGCTGTTTGTCAGTGGGACCCTGGAAAGTCTGCGTGAAAATCAGTGTGGGGAGGAGGGAAAAGGGAAAACTGGGATCTGGCAGAAGTTGTAGTATTACAGAAACATTTTTTGGGTGAAATACAGTTGCCCCTTTCATGACGCTTGGCATGCACAGTATCTGCTCCACCATAGTTCCCTAGGCAAGACAACCTGCCTGGATGGTACTACATAGCTGATAAGCCATGTAACAGTTGTCAAATAGGAAATATAAGACATGTCTGTTGCTGAATCAGCAACTATGGCAAAATCACTTTCCTTAAGTGAACCTTGCTCATTATAATGTTGTTTTAATAGCAACGCACACCTCCACCCCAAAGTTACCTGCCTCCAAAGTATGACCACCCCTCTCTGAGCACACACTTTATATATTTCATTGGCTGCAACTTTAAAAGTGAGAACATTTTACACCAATCAATAATACAAGAACGGATGACTACAGTCACTCAAGCTCCACCTGAAAGTGAAGTATAAAAGTATAGAAGAGGGGAGGAGTTGGAGAAGACTCCATTGTAACCTCTGGGATCAGTTGATGGGCTGAATCTGTCCGCCCCACAGGGACACCTTTTAGGCAAGAACTTTATATTATGCATGCTGAATGACTAACTCATGCTAGCTAGTGATTGTAGTCTGGTTGTGTATCGCTTCAAGCTTGTTTTTGCAGGCAGTATCTTATCACCCGCAATCCCTGAACCTTATCTTGTCACAAACTTGTGTTTTGTATAAATCTCCAGCTGAAATCCCTTTTGTATGAGTCTCCAGAGACTTGAATAATTGTAATAAAGGATTTAACTGGAGGATGTTGTCAGTGCAGGTCTCTGAACAAGTTGGTTGAATCATGCTCCAATTTGGTGGGCTGTAAAGTGGGGTCCCCATAACGAGACACTGGGTGGGCTGGTCAGACACAAGAGTCCCAGCTTTCTTAGGAAACTGTGAGGCTGGTCAAATGTAAAGGGTTTGAGGACACCCTCCTTGCAATGTGACAGTAAAACTGATTGGCGTGCAGAACAAATTTAGACATGGAGGTGCAAGAACTACACAATCCTTTTAGACATAAGCCATTGACTAGGATTGAATCCAGATGCACCCAGCCCCTCTAGTATCTGAGGATCAGCTGTAAAGCAAGGGGGTCCTTCTTGAACCTTCTGTGTGAGAGAGTCTCTCTAACACATCTTGTCTACTGTTGTAGGCAACCACCAGTTCCACAACAGCTTCCATCCCTGTGACATGGAGGGTGAAGCCAGTGACTGCCTCCTTCCCTTTGACATCCAACACTTCTTTTCAACTTGCAATTTGGAAAACATATTTTGGTGAACTGCTTAATATCCTAATATCTTCTAAAATCGGGAGAGCTGCCTCTACAGCATAACACTGACTGTGGCTCACAGGAAAACCTCCAATACAGTTACAGAGGTGTTTTATTACAAGCTCAGAAGTTACTATTTAACCCTTCAGTGTAATGCAAAGATTTTAAAAAGGTGGTTTAATGAATCTCATAATTTATTGCAGATTTTTCTCGTTCAATATCAGTGAGAATTTTACTAGTATACTGTAAATCTTCCTACTTACATAAATGATATCTTGTTTAATGCAAAATATTAGCTTTCTATGGTTTCTCTGCTGTGTCATTTACAGAGTATTTTACAGGGACAGAAAGAGAACATGTCAGGTTTAATGTAAAAAAAAGGCAATTTTCTGGTAGAGATTAAGTAATTTAAGAAATAAGATAAAATAAATACCATTTAACAAACATTTCCATTTCCCACAGATCCATTTTCTATTACCAATTGGCAGTATTTTTTCTGTTGCTCTTCCTTGAAAGACTCTTTGACCTTTTTCCTTTTCAGTCCCCCATCCCTGAAAGATACAGAAAAGAAACAGCCTTAAGCTCACTTCAGAGTGAAAGAGACAGAAAAACATTACACTATTAAGACTACATAATCAAAGCAGTTTTCACCCCAACTGTTGGTTTTTGCAATACAATGCTATGTGATTTGTACTGTAAAGATGTACACAACACAGGCAATGCCTTGCCTTTAACCTGGCATTTAACAAGCAAATAATTTCTTTTCACCAAATACTACCTCCTGGCTACATTCAACTTTCAGATCCATTTCTCTTTTTATACTTTATTATTCTATTTATCCTAGTGGAATTGTTCAAGGAATAAAGTAGTATTTTCTGACTCAAAGCCAGGAAGGATGATGGACTACAGTGCAAGCAAAGAAAATTTGGAAGAATTTTTAAAGGATTCCAAGCTAACATTTCAGAACACCTAAAAATACTTTAAACACAACCTCAAAAGTGCTGCTTCTTACCAAGGAAGAACACACATTCCTGCCTGAGCAGCAATGACAGCCTTGACTCTGTTGGCAAAGTGAACAGCATCTTCTTCTTCCTGGAAAAGAATTAATTACTTGCTTTGCAATTGAAACATTTTCTCTGTGTCTTACTTATAAGGATACTTCTTGTTAGACAGCAGGCACTTGGGTTCATTCCAGGCCCTCAAGCCAAATGTGACCTGCAGGGCAGTTCCAGATGGTCTTAGGGAAAACTGCTTGGTTTGCTACCACTTGATGCCAAAAAAGAATTAAGTGGAAGGCTCTGTGTTTTCTGGGGCAATCTCAAACAATACACAGCATGAGGTCATAGGTCTGGCCAGAACTGGAAATACATCTGCTCCTAGTACTTCAGCTGTGGGGTAAAGCTGCTGGCAAGAGATAAGCTGGGTATTCTGCAGGGCTGAGAAACAAGGAATTAAAAGGAAGCTGTGCAGATGAAGGTAGTGTGGGGACACATGGCAAAAGCACCCCAGTATGGAGTGAGGAGAAGGCCTGAATCTATGTGTTACTTGTGGAGTAAAAAAGGGAGGTCTGTGCCAGGCTGAAGGGCAGTACCCTTGCAGCATAAAACCACATTTTAACATCTCTTTTAGTCTCTGCAAGCAGAGGAAAGCAAGGCAGCTGCACCCAAGTAAAGATGCTGTTTGGGAGCAATAGGGACCATGATGCAGAAATATCTGAATACCTGCAAGAGTAAGTATTTACTTGAAGGTAACTAACCCAAATAAATCTGTGCTCACTTAATTTTCAGGCCACAGTGTTTCTTTCTGGCCTTTATCCATTAAGCTGTCAATAAAGACTTACAAACATAATGTCAACACACCATGCATAGTAATGCAGATTTCCTCCCAGACAACATTTTAGGAGCATTTTCAAAGCATATGACAGCATAAGTACCTCTTTGACCATTGGTGGCAGGTACCACACATTACAGACAATAGCCCAGCTGGTAAACATATTAAAAATATAGGTCATCATGGAATGCTTTGTGCTGTTCCAAAATGCATCTCCAAAGCGAGGATCATACTGAAAAAAAAGAAGAATAATCAAAAGGGCATGATCTGCTACCTTAGTTTAAATCACATAAGCTGCTTTTTTTTGGCCACAAAGTCACAGTTCAACTTGTTAAATTAGGGGCAAATCACACCTCCAAAAAAGCAGCAGTAAATTCAAGAGTAAAGCTCCACATTTCAGTATTCATTACAAGTTTTTAAGTTGACCTCCACAAGCAGTACAGACCACAAACTGTGACACACACTGAAAAACATCTCAAAAAAAAACAGATCTATTAAATATGTAAAGACTTGTTATCTACAGATATGAGGAATACAAAGGTTTCCTTGGTAATGCTCACACCAGTTTTAACAATTTCCATGAGAATTTCCATAAGAAATGCAACATTACAGTTGCGGAAAAAGCAACTAAAGTATCTAGAGCTAAGTGAAAGCCTTGAAGTGCCAAGAAAAGTACCTTTATCCCCAAAGCACACAAGAGAAAGAAGCCCTAGGACAGAAAGAACAGGCCGAGCAGAACATGCAGCACAGCAATTGCAACCATGTTTTTCAGGTTGCTCCTAACCAGCTGTAAAGATACTCAGGAAAACATTTTCCATACTGCACTGAACTGCAAGACACTGCTCAAATGAGAAGAGTCTGTTTTCTCAGGGCTTATTCAGTACCTTATTCACACAGAACAAGCCCTTTTTAAGGTTTACACATAAACAGCTTCTCTGACATGAGAAGCTTCTGCAAATAGTCCTGCCATGTTTGGAAAACTACAGATACATTACCTTGATTGCTACCGGATGGATAGTTCCTCCTACTTCAAAGCTTCCCTTCTTAAACATCATTACTGATGTGTTGTTTATGCAGGTACCTGGCCAGAATTAAAACAGGTTAAGAGTTGAATCCACTCAAAGAACAGAATCAGCAAATGAATCCTAAAAGCTGTCCTTACAAAGACTTAAGTTGCTAGAGGAGAAATAAGCTTTAGTTCTCAAACATAATCCCAGGGCCTGTTCTCTCTTCCATACTATACACTAAAGAAAATAGACTGTCAAAAAGCTGTTGTAAAGTAATAGAATCTGACTTTTAATATCTCACAAGAGCTAATTAATTCTACAGACTAAAGCCAAACAAACACCTCACTTATAAAGACTGGGTATAATAAACTGCACTCAGTGGCAAAATGTGAGAAGAGCAATAAAAATCAATATAGTGGTTTCCTACCTTCTGGGAAAATTAAAATGGGTAATTTGGCCTTAACTGCAATGTGTTCTCTAATTCTGTGGAGAGAAAATAAAATTTCAGTATATGCTTCATATTTGTAATTGGCCAAGAACCTAAACACCCATTAGTTCCTACTTAGGACAAGGAAAGCCTTGCCCAATTGCCCTTTGCTACCCTAGCCTCAGCTGGGATACATGTTAGTTTCAAGGCTTTATCTCAAGGTTCTCTCTTGCTAACTGCAAAAGTAGGTTTTTCACAAAACTATCATTTTAACCCAGTTATCATGAAGCCAGAGAATGGTGGTACTTGAATCATGGAAAAATCACTTCCTCATCTTTGACAGGTTTCAGCTATGAACATAGTCAAAATCTTCTCTCACTGACATGTATGCCATATTTCAAGTTTTCATGTCTTCTAGGTTCATAACATCAGTTTTATATGTATCTAATGATTCTCTACACATAGTGGAAATATGTCACTATTTTCCCATACTTGCTGCATCACTTAAAAGCAAATGTATTACCACTAAGCAGGTTACTGACATCCAAAATCTGACATTTTCTTGTCTTTCCTCCTATGACTCAAGAGCATGCAGTTCCCCTCCAGTCTGCATTAAACAACAAAACCAAAACATCAGACATCAAAAAGAAAAAAAGCATCTGGGGCCCCTCTCCATTTTTCTAAGGACAAACTGTCACAGACATTTGTTTAACATAAGCTGCATTGCACTCTACTTCATGAAGATTTAGGATGACTAAGAACAGTCTGTTTGAGTGCCTGAGAATGTAAGAACTGCCATGCTGTCAATCCTGTTCATGACACTAAAGTCCAACATGCTGTCTCTGCCAAGAATCAATATTTCAGGCCTGGATAGCAGTATAGGTACTACACAAACAGACTACACTTTTCCAGGGTGGTCTTCCAGCTTCTAGCAGCTAGATGGTAGCAACAGCCTCCTGGGTTTTGCTTGATTTGGAGTTTTCTTTTGCTACAATCAGCCTCCTTTTATCCTTTATTCACAGGAGATAAAACCATCTTCATAGCTGATGAAAAATGTAGCATGACCTGGGAAGCAGGTGTACTGACAGGATTCCCATTTCTGTCCTGACATTCCTCAATCCTGCCTGTGGCAGACAAGGCAACTGTGGCAATGTGGAAATTCCTAGAGGTTACGGGGCAAACAATCAGAAGTTCAGAAGATGATTGCTACACACTGCACCTTCATTGATGGTGCAGTTCCAAACCTTACACTGATGACAACCTGCATCTGCCCACCAAAGGGAGATGAAGGATGAGAACAGCCTCAACTCAGGCTTGGACCTCACCATTAAGAGACCTAACAGGACAATTAAGCAAACACCTCACTACCTTACTTTTTCCTCACCAGAAGACGGTCTTTTATTTCCGAGCGTTCAAACAAAACGTGCTGAGTGGTTTTCATGCAAGATTTTTGAATAAGTCCCAAAACCCCTCCATGTGTCTGGCCAACCTGCAAGCCCAAAAGGAACTGGTTACTATGCATAACTACTACACATAAATGATAAAATTCTGAACACAAATGCATCCGTTTCTAAGGTCATTCACAAATTATACCAATCTTCTTGCTCAAAAGTGTTCACAGACTTGCCTGCATCTGTTATTTTGCAGCACAGAATGCAAGCTTGAATGCTATCAAATCCTACTCTTTCCACCAGCAGGTATATCCTCCTACCCAACACTACATCTAAGGGTATACCAACATTACCAATATTTACCAACTCTCTTGTTCATACCAAGGAATAGCATCCGTCACTGGCAAGGATTAGAACATCTAATGGAGATGTGTGGTTGGCTACACAGATGCCGCCTTCCTGTGGTCGGTTTTCTCTGCAGTGACAACCACAAAAGCAATTACTTAATGTTTATTCTGCAGACTATGGGCTACACCCATTAGGTGACCAATCCAGTGAGTGTACATCCACAACTGAGACTCTCACTGACAAAAGTATTTCATGCATACAGCCTATCTGCAGATCCATAGGAAGTAGAAGGACACAAAACATTTTAAAATGCGAAACATTAGCATAATACATATTAAAACTTCTGGCAGTTCATTACAGCAGATAAATAATTTTTTCCTTGTACTTTCAAGAGTCCCTTCATATTTCAGTAGTTTTGGTATTTCACCAAAACCAGTTTCCTGTTAGCTGAGGATATGAGACTTCATTTGTATAGGCATTTTAGCTGCATAAATTAATGTTCAGAGGCATATATCAAAGAATAGTTGGACACTAAAATTCTAAAAGCAAAGACACTAGAGCATGTTTTTTCTTGTTTTCTAAAGCATAAACAAAAAATATTTCAGAAGCCCCCATTACCTAAAGCTCCATCGCTAAGCGAGCAAGATATTACAAAAACTTCCTGAAATACCATCCATAACTTACTTTAGGAGACGCATGAAGAACTAGTTACCAAAAAAATTGTCTGATAGGACAGCTGAATATTTATGGTGATGTTCTTGCATGTGATTATAACACACAGATGGCAAGCATTGAGAAAAATGTCTAAGTGTATATTTAATTGAGAACACAGTACTCTTCACCTTCACATACTCTGCCAACACACAACAGAAAACACAGTAGTGCATGCAAACATCTTGACAGAGTCTTGATCATCCAAATAGCTTCTTGGATCAAGTTGTACCATCAGAGTATCTGTGCAGTAATGGAATAAGAATCCCACTCTGCAACTTGAGACATTGAGTACTGTAAGAAATCAATATCCACCCAACAAGAGGAGGGTGGCACCACTCACCTGTTGTGGAAATGAACAAGGCCACTGAGGCATCGGACACCTAATGTGGCACATATCATCTGAACCTGGTTGGCCAGCCAGTGTTTAACTCTGAAAGAAATTAAATGAACATATATTTCCACATCTATGTAGTCATTCACAGAACAACATAATGTAAACTCCTCAAATTATTCCCAATAGCTGTGATTACAAAGACCATACTAAGATTCATTGCAGTAACAATGCCATGCAGGAGAAGCTTATCAGGTATCAAAGATATTCTTATTCCAGTCTTCTACTGTAATCTAAGTGCACAAGATCTGAAGCAGAGAAGATAATAGTCAGGAGTTTGTTTTATAGTTTTTCTCAGGAAATACCCACTATTGACTCATTCATTAACATTAGTTTAATAGAAAAATATTTAGCTGATGAATCACATTTGCATTTTTTGCACTAACAGAACATAACAATCTCATAGGACTAATATAGAATTGCTCAGGACAAATTATTTACTTGGCCTATTGCGACTCAAGTAGAGCATACTCTATTTTCCACTCTAAGACATGCTTCCAGCAGTTATCTATCTGGCTTCCATTGCATGTCCCCTTTCAGATGCCATTGCCATACTCTCTCTTGTAGTGCTCTATGAGTTTACAGTAGAGAAAAAGTCACCCCATGATAGTCCACATTAATCCTCTGGACTCAAGCAGATTTATATTTCAACACAATAATCAAAATCTTTAAAGAAATAAAAAAGGAATGGAAACAGGCCTCAGAAAATACCTACCTCCCATTAGGAAACTGCCCTACTACGGTAGAGGTTGATATTAGCAAGAGGATGGTAAAAACAGCCAAGCAGGTGCTACAAAGGAAAATAACCTTAATTAAATGCCAAGAAACAAAACTGGAAGAGCAAGCAAGAAAATATTTCTTTAACCCTCTGATCCATTTCACAATGTTTCCCTCTGTCACTAATACTATCTAAATAGCAATAAAAACTAGCTAAGGCCAACAGGATAATAGAAGCACATGTTTTCCCACAATTAATTCCACACTGAGTATGCAAAACCTCATGCTGCCTGCACTCACTCTTCCAAAAAGCACCACACCCTGATCTGAAGCTCTCACGTGGTGAAGAAGCCATTGTGTTCAAAGAGGATGGTGAGTAGAGGATGGTGAGTAGTGGCTGGTGTTCTTTAATGCAGATGAGATTTCTCAGTGCCAAAAGGGACGGTTCATTTCAATTTTTTAAACCTATCCAGAAATTTCAGAACATGCTTCCACTCAAAGCAGTAAGCTACTATATAATCATGACAATTAAATAATGTTGGTTACTAATGACTGAGCAAACCCAATATTGAAGCCATTTCTGCATAAATGTTGTCTTTTTAAGCTACATATGTAAACGGAAGCAGGATATGTTCTCTGCTATGTGATTGACTGGCATGATTTAAACATTCTGTCCTCCCAAAGGAATAAGAAATTTTAAAAGCACTTCTCTTTACAAGAACACATGAATTTTTTAACTGTTATTCTTGTAACCGTTTGATCAATATAATGAAGGATGGGTTTTGCTTAACAGACAATTTTAAAAGTTTGAAAATCTAATACATTCTATATGGATGTCTTTCCATCCAGCCCTGTGCTCCCTGAACATTGGCTTTGCTTCACATCCCAAGTGTTCAGCATACAGATAGAGACTGATCCTTTCAGCTGAAACAGCTGTTCCTTTACATAACAAAAAGATCTCCAGATGATTTCTATACATATATGGTTTTTAAAACCAATTACTAACATCCTGAACATGAGAAATGTGCATCTTCAGCACCATTTTTTCTTTTATTGATATTTGAGCTTCGATGGCATCTTGGAAAATAAAGTCCTGCCAGGTTCTTCTTTCTGCACTAGTCAATAGCATATTATTTCACATCTTTTGTAAAAAGCAACATGAAAAACAGATCCCAGCAAATTACATCTGGCTTACCGAAAAGGCATCAGGAGGCAATATCGAATCAGGATCCCAATGACCCACACAACAGTCAGTTGCCAGCTGACATGGTGCAAGTTAGCATTGGTTCTGCTGAGGAGATTCCAGGACACCAGTTCCTCAGAGGAGAACCGCTGGGTGACTTCATCTTCTGCAACTGCCTCACACCCCTTCTTGAAGAAGTACATAACATCAGCAAAGTTGAAGCACCCTCCACGCTGGCCCGCAAGCTCCTCTTCCATGGAGGTTTTCTCTCTCTGGATGATCCCTGCATGAGGAAATAAGTCTTCCTTCCACACAGTGGAATGGACAGTATGGACTCCAAAGAGAGTAAAATACCTGTGCTTTTCAGAAATAGCTCTCCTCCTACTCCAAGCACTATAATTTTATCATTATGTCTCATTTATGTACCGGCATTCAATTCCAGAAGTTATTTCTCTAATGCCAGGCCATATAATACTGCTAAATTATTGAAGAAAGGCGAAGAACATTCAGAGCAAGCTGCAAATAAAACCTTGGGCACAATACCTACAACACGTATGTACACACCTAGAAATGGCAACAGTATACTGCCAAGACTGCAGAAACCTCCTGGTGCCTTGACTCAACTTCAGGCAGTGGTTGTATAGTTGTTGTTATTGCTGCTATTTAGTTTTATTTTTTCCCAGCTGTTGCAAAGACCTTGCTCTGGTATCTTCCTCTCTTCCCCTATCCTTTTTCCTTTAGAGTCATTTCACTATAAAGAAACTTCTAAGTGTCTAGATCCCCCCTTCCTCAAGTTATACTTTGTGCAACATAGAAGTATTGTGTACATTTAAATTATCTTAATCAACATACTAGCCCCCATCACAATCATAAACTTTCATCCAGCTGCACTGCAGTCAAACCTTCAATGTCCAAGAAATCATCAGACCTAAAATTCACTAGCTGAGAGCCCAAGCAGTCTACATGATTAAACATGGCACTACAAGTAAAAGGGTCACTATGAGAACTTAGCCCATTCCCCTTTGGTCAAAGAAGAAAGGAAAAGTAGTTAGCAAGAAAAAAATTACTACTCTTTCAGACTTTATTCCCATGCCTAGAGAAGAATGCAAATTGTAACTATGATCAGTGGGATGGTTAGCTCCTTTACTTGGCAGACCCTGCCTTTTTGCATGCTAGGAGTTACAAGAAGCAAGACAGAATCCATACAGAGCAACGTCAAAGGCAAGAATACTCATTCCTCCTAATCTTGGAGAGAGAGAGAGAGCTGATGGAGTCAAGTACTAAATACTCACGAGAACAAGGACAGCTTCTCAAATGCTTATCAATAACATCTTTCTATACCCACACTAGTCTGTAACACTTTTAGTCAGAAGACTCAACCATTCACCAATTACCTTGCTTATAACATACTTATTTTCTTTTGTAGGTTTGTTACTTCAGCAGTTGTTTGCCAATCAAAGTCCATTTTTGCCATTCCAGTTTTCTTACTTAAAAAAACATCAGATGCAATTTATATTCCTGCTTACTCTTTTCTAGGTAAGGTTTTAAAATAGCTTCCTTTTAACAAGATGAATAGTGCTGTGTCACCCTCATTCAGAGATCTTACCAGTGGAGATTAAATTTTCAAGTGCCATCGCCTTCTGCTTTTTTACTCCCTCCTCAATCTGCAGGGTGGCCCACTGTTCCCAAAACAAGAAAGGCAGATGTTGATGGTTTTCATTTCATCATTTAGACATTCTATAATTACCTTAGGTGAATTCTCTGAGCCTCTTTTATTGAAGCCAGTTCTTAGATTTTCAGCACAGGCTACCCTGCATGCCTCCTTTTCATTTGTTACATAGATTACCTTTTGCCATTCTCAGGAAAAATGGTCTGGTACAAGCAGGTAGGTTTTTTACCTTGGGCCCCACAAATTACTGAGCTACCTAAGAGACTCTGTGAGGTCCTTGAGTCCAAAACTCTCTCTTCCCCAGTTAGCTTCAGGCAAAAATGATGAGAAAATGCTATCACTGACATTAGAGACATACTGGAAAAAACAGATGTAAAAAATAAGTTTTCAATCATAAAAGATTACCTCAGTTTTAGGGTATTTATGCTGTTTCTGTTAACAGAAAACAGAGGAAAGCATTTTGCATCCATAGCATTTCTGAAGTAGCAGTTTTAGTAATGAGCTTTCACCTTTCCCTGTCTTTTACCTTTCTGAGTTAAAACAAGTTTCTCCTCCCTGTGGAGAGTAGCATAAAACTCCTCCATTAGCAAAATCAAATATACCAATATGCCTAAGTTTTGAAGTTTGCATAGTTTTGAATATTTTCATCATACTTATATAGACATAGATAGTAACTCTCATGAGTACTAGATATTCCTGTATTCCTGCTATTAAGGCTTCCCACCTACAACAGATAAGGACACATCTGTTTGTTTCAGAATAAACTCCTGCTAAACAGTTTATTCCCTCTTACTGACATGTGCAGCCACTTAAGTTATCATGAAGCTTGACCTCAAATAGTCATTGCCACATTACAACATGTTGACCCTACCACCTCCTTCTGTAGCTATTGAAGTTTAAGTCAGTAACAAAAAGGGACACTTTATCATGGCATAAATAGGATATTATAGTTATCCTTAACTCACTTTTTTTGTTTACCTGCCATTTTAAAAGAAAATTAAAAAAAGTAAGCAGAATAGGCAGTGATGTGGTATTTTAAGCTTCATGCAAACTATCTATTACAGTACCATATTGAAAACAAACAAACACCACAAAAAAACCCACCACCAAACAAACACCACAGATCTTTGCCTTGTCTATAGTTTCCAGTTGTTCCCTAGGAAAGGCAAACCGTACACCATCTCTCAGTCTTTTGCAACACAGGGAAAGTCACTCAGAACTGGGGAGTCAGAAGAGGTCATGAAAAGAGCAGTCCACACACTGAGATAAGAAAGAACATATGGCAGAGGAACAAGAATGTTGCAGAAGAGAGTAAAGGCAGACATGAGGCAAACCTAACCTCTTTATAATGCACTGCTGTCCCTCAACCCTTCCCCAGTATCCTCTAGGAAACTTGTTAGACGTGAGGGAGGAATAAAATAAAAATCATCTAAGTTGACAAATAAAGCCTTTTGCCTTACTCTCTGCTTTGCATTCTCTTGTCTACCACTCTCATCTTGCTCAACATGGTCCTCCTACATGGTTATGCACCTGCCAGTTGGCAAGCACTGCCAGAAATGAGTTTGTTTATACCGTCTCAAACAATTAAAAATTTAAGGAGGTGATCCTGCCCCTCTACTCTGCTCTCGTGAGACCTCACCTGGAGTATTGTGTGCAGTTCTGGTGTCCTCA